>BQNB010162210.1:0-14588 GCA_026074375.1 Tanacetum coccineum | reverse complement strand
CCTTATTGGGCTTGAAAAAGCCCAATAACCAAACCCAAACCCAGTGGGCCCAATGCAAGCCCAAAAGCAAAACAAAAGCCCATCAATCCTTTCTATAAAACATAAGGGCCAAAAATGTCAATTTTAATCTTGTTTTATTAAAGAAAAATAGTAAAATAAAGCAAAGGACTAAAACTGCCAAGTGGCAGTTTCCTTTTAGTTATAAAACAGCAGGGACCAAATTTGCAAATTGCCAAAACTCTTTTTCTTTTAAGTTATAAAAACGACAAGGGCCATTTGTGCCACTTTCTAAACTTCTTTATAACTAAAAAAGGCTGAAAAAGAAAGTGACAAGAGAAGGAAAGATGGGGGACTAGTGTTGCCTCTTCCCCAATCTTTGTGTTTAAACCCTGCAACCCACCCCCCTGTACATGCCCTTCGCGCCAAAACCATACCACCCCTACCCATTGTTTCTTGCCAAACCACCTCCCACCAATACCACCTCCCAAGTACTCCCTCCAGCTCACCCTCACCTTACCCTGCCCCTATACCCCTTCCCACTTGCAAAACACTCAACCCGAGACCCCATCAATGGTTGAGATGGTGTATAAGACCAAATGAAAGGCTAGGATTGCTGGGATTGCTTCCTACTCACACAGCTAGCACAACCCAAGTCCAAAGACAAAGCTTGGAGCCTCTATAAAAGAAAGAAATACAAGCCGAAGTCACCACACCCTGTTTTTACTTTTATAGTTTAAAAATTTAGTTAAGTTTGCTTCAAATATTATTGTACTCAGTCCTTTTTAAGATTTCATTGTATTTCTTTCAGTTTTAATCAAAGTTAAGTGTTCTTGTGATATTGCATTTGTCAAAATTCAAACTAACATTTAAGCCTTTTAATCCTGTTTTATTTTATGTAAGAGTGTGTTAAAATGCTAAAACATTACTTATAATCACATTGTTACCCCTTCCCTTAACTAAAATCAGTAAAAAATTTCGTTTTTTATAAATAAGGGGGTGTTTGGTTTAGTGTCAAAATGGGTCATTTGGGGTTAACCATGGGTCAAACACACTCAGCCATCTTTGGCTGAGTGTGTGGGCTTATTTAGGCCAAGTTAATCTAAGGTTTTAATATAAAATTAAGTTTTTGAGACCCCTTTGTATTCTGTCAATTTTTTAATAAGCTAAAGTGAGCTTATGGGCTTAAGCTGTTGAAACAGCTTAAGCACCACATCTCTTGTGTTATTTTAGTCATAACTAGCTAAAAAGAAGACCCCTTTGTTCTGTCTTTGGCTTGGCAGCATAAGCCAAGTGTGTATGTATGCATGTGTTTTTGAGAATCCCCATTTTTAAGCCAAAAATTCAGCAGCTTTTATTGTCTCTTAAACCCCCAACTTTTGAAAATAAGCTCAATTGCCTCCCCTCTTTATCTGTTTGAGCTTTGTTGTGGTTAAAAAGTTCATTTGAGCATTATTGCAATAAGCTCAAAAAGCCCCTAGCCACTGCCATAACCTCCCCTGGTGCTGAGCACTAAATCTCAGCCCCTTGTTTAGCTTATTTAGGTATTAAACTTTAGGATCTTTTAGCCTTTATTAATAGCTTATTAGTTGTTCTTTAAAACCCCAAAATATTGTAGCTTATTTCCCCCTTTAGGTTAGCTTATTTAGGGTTAAAAGGTCCCCTTTTTCTGTTTTTATTAATCTAAAACTTTTAAATAGCATATTTAGTATACCAGCTTATCTTTAGGGCGTATTTTAGGTGACCATACTTATTTAGGATCCCATTAGCCTTAGTAACATATTCCCCATGAGATTCTAGCTTAATTTGCAGCTTAACCCCAAAAAGTAAATGAAAATACGCCCATAAGCTTATTAAAGCTTATGCAGTCCCAAAACTTAATTTCTGCTTAATTCAGTGATCAAAAATCATGAATGCTTATTACAAAAAAGCTCCCTTAAGAGTTTGAAATATTTCAAATTTCTAAGACAGAAGCTCAACTCGCCGCCAGAGGCTACCAAACCGCTGCAAAGAAATAAGGCAACTCGCTGGAGGAATTTTAAGGCAACTCGCCGAACACAACTCGCTGCCAAGCAACCCGCCGCGAAGAATATTTTAATCAAACCGCCGTTGAGTTTTCAAACCGCCAGAGTTTCCTTTAGATATTTGCTATTAAAATATTCAACCCGCTGATAACCTGTTCAAACCGCTGGTAAGCAAACCGCTGGTAAGCAACTCGCTGCTTAGTAACAACTCGCCTCTTGAGCAACTCGCCACCTAAGCAACCCGCCGTGTGTCAGAGGGTTGGTAACCTACTTAATAAAATATTATATTTCAGCAAACCGCCGTGAAGAAATTCTGGCAACTCTCCACGAAGAACAACGACTTTTATCACACAAAATCACTTATAAATCACCCTTTTGAACGATTTTGCTTGATTTCTTTTGCACAACACAGTACCATAAGGTAATAGCAACTAGAAACACCCAAACTTTATCAACACAAACAACAAAATTCGGAGAACTTCAAAAAATGAGCTAGAGCTTTCAATGGCACACTTTTCGATCTAAAACAAGCAAGAAATCGCACATACACACGATCTAATCATCCCATAAGCTCTGATACCAATTGTGGTATATCCTATATCATAACACGGGGTCGATTCTTAGATTTGGCTAGTTTCTAGAGAGAGAAACACTTGAGAGAGTTTTCTAGTGAGAGAAAATGTGTTTCTATGAAAAGGAAATAATGACTAGCTTGCCTCTTCCAAAGTTGGAAGAGGCTTATATAGTACTTACAATATACCGGGTATTAGTACCCGACTTAATACCGAAAATCGTACTATTAACTATTAAACTACGAGCTATAATAAACAGTAAAATACACGGGGTGACCGAGTCTTTTTCTAATATCTAACACAAGATCTCATCTTCAAAGTCTATGGCGTTTTCAAGAGTGGATGTGTGCTGTTTACGCTCTTGAGCGTCCAAGTGATCCTTCAAACACATACACATCTCTAAAGAACTCAGTGTTAGTTTTGTTATTCGGATTGACAACACCCTTCCACTTGTTGAAAAAGCGGATTCGAAAGCTACCGAAGTAGCTTATACACTTATTAAATCCATGGTCATGCGGGATAGAACGGGAAACATTGATTCTTTTACTTTTCAAAAACCCAAGACATCAAAACCTACAAACTCATTATACTTAAGATGTGTGATAAAATCCGAATGGACATATCGCTCATATTCGGAGGAAAATGAACTATCACTCCTTGTATTTTTGTTTTTATGTTCTTTCAACCGGTTTAGCAAATTAGTCATTTGATTCCCGCCACTCACCCTCGATGAAGAAGCCCCACTCCTTGATTAAGTTGTTGGGTTACCATATTTTGCATAATAAATATTATACAAACCTTCCAAAGAGTCGTTGAACCACTTTTTTGCCTTAGTTGCATGACCATCGTAAAAAAACTCCAAATCCGTACTTATCGTCTCAATAAGCAAATCTACCCCGTGTACATTAAAACATGGATTTAAAGCGGCGGCACAAGTAATTACCGGTGTAATTCTTTCAAAATACTTCTTAAGTTTTTCTTTCATTGGTTTAACCATACTTGGAAATTTACCCCCATCAAGTTCATATTCGGTTAATTTGTTACTCATGAAGAAAATCTGTTGAAGTACCAATGGAGATGTTGGGTAATAAACCCCCGATAAAATTTTCGTGGCATTGTTAAACACTTCAAGTAATTGACAAATACTTTTAATAGTAACCCAATTTCAATCGGAAAATGATTACACTCACCCTTATTGGCTAAAAGGTCATGAACGTCCCAATTAGGTGAGTAAGCCAATTTCTCCACTTCTTTACAGATTCTAATGTAGTGTTTATAGTTTCTACCACCCGATTTAAAAACATCTTTCAACATTGTTTTAAAAGACTCTTTGATTGCATTTATCATGGGCACCGCTAAACCTTCTTGCACAACCAAGTTAATGATGTGTGCAACACATCGACTATGATAAAACCTACCCTCCATTGGTGGATTGTATTTTAATTTTAGTTTATCAATTGCATTTGTATTGTTGCTAGCATGATCCAACGTAATTGACATAATTTTATCTTTAAAAACCATTAATTGTTACTTGTTTAGCCGCTAACCATAATTTCATTGCATCACGTTTAAGAGTAGTGCGACTTACATGATTGTATTTTGGTTGCATAGTATTCTGAAACTCCCTTGTTGTTTGCTCGTGGTCAAAGTGGTTGAACGGTAACCCTCGTTGAATCATCAAACCCACGAATTGTTCACGAAGATAATTCAGATGGAACACAAAAACACTCCCATCTCGAGACATAGACGATTGCCTCGCTTCCGGAACCGTCTTAAGTGCCTCACAATGCGAATGCGTGATATGATTCTTCAACGTTGAGTTGGAATTTTGCGAAAAGAAATGAAAACAATGCTTACATTGAGCCTTTGTCGCGTTGTCCGACATCTTGCAAAGGTTGTAGTGTTGCCAAACCTTGGGGTTTCGGGTGATTGATAAAACTTGAAGAATCGTCGGTGCACTTGAAGAACCAACACCGGTGGTAGTTGAACTGGATTGAGTTGCCATTACTTATTGAAAGAAATTTGGTTTTGCTTTGGAGAGTTTTTTTTTGCTTAAGATTGTGAGTTGTATAAGTTGTGATTGAATAACCAACACAGCCTCTATATTTATAGTTAATAAAAGAGCAAAATAACAAACACTACACCAAAAATGTCAGAAAAACGCTCCTCCACGAGTCCCCCACATTAGAAAAGCAATATTCAAAATTTGAAAAAAAAGTACTGGAAACCGGTTCGGGGAACCGGTCCACGAACCGGTGGAAACAAGAAAACCTTGAATCGGTCCCAAACCGCCAGTTTGGCCAAGAACCGGACCGGTTCTGGTCAAAACCGGGTTTGACCGGTTCGGTTTTCGGTTTTTGGACCGGTTCGGTTCCCCAAACCGGTTTATTTGTGCACCTCTAATTCATATTTACATGCATTAAGCTGAATCATTACAAGACAAAGGACCGATAAAACACCTCATGCGACCATTTTTACGTTGAGATGAATACCTTAAATTTATATGTGGCGTGAAGTTGGAGAGCAAATCTGCAAATTTAGGAAACCACAGGGAGCATATTTGCACTTTTCTCTCTTTTCATTAACACAACGTAAATGTGATAAAAAGAAGGAATGAGAAAAAGAGCAAGTCACAACTTGTACTTTATTCCCTTCCTATGATAGTTAGGGAAACGATGATTTGTAATTTTAGCAAGGACTTGAGGTAATATATATTTAAAAATTGCGACAAAAACATAAAATAGCTATGGCAAATTGGGTGTTCGTTCTCTTAAATATTAGTTAGTCCATTACCTCTAGAAACCACATTGTTCTCATGTTTTGAGCCTTCTGCTACCTCGATCCTGCGTTTGTTATTCCATTCTAACATGATCTTAGCGTAGATTTGTTGGATATTTTACTACACTAGATGTCACTATTACTGTTTCATGTTTAGTACTATTAGTTTGATGCTAGAGGGTGTTTGGCTTTGCTCATTTTTATCAGAAATTATGATACACTGATTTGTTTGTGGCTCCTATATTAACGTAAGTTTGCGGCTTTTTACGGCCATAAGCCCAAAAGCTAATATAAGAGGGTGTTTGGATTAGTTTATTTTACGGGATAAGCTCATCCTTGAGTTCATTTCTTGTTAGATTGAGCTTATTGGTTTTTTCAAATCTGAATAGACCGCTTTTTGTGTAGGACAACTCTTTCGGTTATAACATGTACATTGTTTGCTATGGTTTCATTCTGTTATCAAATGAGTGTCATCTATAAACCAAATAGGCTCATACTTGTGTGGGCAGATGACCACATCCACAAAGGTTTAGGTAAAATGATAATTATCATTGTTATGAAATGCAGAACACAGGGTTTTCTTGCCACGGGATTCCAATCGATTTCCTGGATCGCCTTCTCATCATCTCCACACAACCATGCAAAGGTTTTGTTGACAAAAATTGGGGTCAAGACATATTTGAGATACGCCATAAACTGCATTGAAATGGAAGACGTGAGCCGAGTTTATGAGCTGTTTTGGGATGTGAAAAGATCTACACAATACTTATCAAGTATCAAAGCCAGTACATGTTCAATGAAGCAGCAACGGAGGAGGAAGATGAATCCAACATGATGGTTTGAGAGTCTGCTTGTAATTTTCAAGGCTGGTTATTTTGTGAGCTAAAAAAAGAAGACAAGCAAGTTCATTCTCCATCCCCCCACTTAAATTATACAATGTCCTTGTTGTATAGATAAAACAATTAAATAATAAGGGAAAATAGAATTAGAACAGAAAACTCCCTGATGTTTTGCTCGTGATAATTCTCCATGATGAGTTCTTGAGCAAAAAGTGTGTTGACTAGGGCTTCAGAATGCCCGGATGAGTCCAACACAAGTCTTTTTCAGCATATACCATATCATAGTTTCAGCAAGGTCCTGTATAAAAGATTAGAAGACAAGTGCAAATTCTATCTCGCTACAATTGGTACACAGAAAACAATTAAAACACACAAATTACAGGTCAATAACGCCGTATCCCAAACCTAGGAGATACGCCGTATTGTTCCTGTAGAAACAATTAAATTACTAGAAATTAAATAATTAAGTTTTAAAACTGATAACGTCCAGACATGCATACGCCGTATCCAATGGGGTTCGATACGCCGTATGTAATGTCTGGGAAGACAGACTCGTGCAGAAAATTAAAATTCAAACAATTAAATGCGACAAACAATTAAAATGACCGGGTTGTCTCCCGGGAAGCACTTTTGTTTCAGCTGGTCTTTAAGTTCGACCTTTTTCCTCTTCTTCATTCATCGTCAGGTGTCGAGCTCTATGAATTCGTTATCATCCGTGTGGAAACTTCTATCGTGGTATTTTTTTAACCTATGTCTGTTGACTTTAAAGCTTGAACCATTATTGTCGGTGATTTCAACTGCTCCATAAGGATACATGGTTTTAACTGTAAAAGGACCTGTCCATTTTGACTTGAGTTTACCTGGATGTAACTTTAAACGAGAGTTAAACAATAAGACTTTGTCTCCATTTTTAAAGTCTTTATCTCCACGGAGTCTAGAGTCATGCCATCTCTTAGTTCTTTCTTTGTAGATTCGAGTATTTTTGTATGCTCCGTCTCGTAACTCTATTAATTCGTTAAGCTCCATGAAACGATTTTTTGTAGCTGCCGTGAGATCCATATTGCATTGTTTAAGTGCCCAATATGCCTTATGTTCAATTTCCACTGGCAGATGACAAGCTTTCCCGTAAACCATCCTAAACGGGGTACATCCTGTTGGTGTCTTATAGGCGGTTCTGAAGGCCCACAATGCATCGTTGAGTTTTTCGGACCAATCTTTTGGGTTATATGATAGCCTTTGTACTTTCGATTTGGCCATTAGTATGTGGGTGGTAGGTTATAGATATTCTATGAGTTACCCCGTATTTAAGCAAAGCCTTTTCAAGTTGAGAGTTGCAGAAATGTGTTTCCCCTATCGCTGATTAAGGTTTTAGGAACCCCGAATCTGGCAAATAACCCTTTTAAGAATTTCACCACTACACGAGCATCGTTTGTAGGTAGAGCATGGGCTTCAACCCATTTAGATACGTAGTCTACTGCAACTAGGATATATTTGTTTCCCCTTGAATCAGGAAATGGTCTCATAAAGTCTAATCCCCAAACGTCAAAGACCTCACATACTTGAATATTGTTCTGAGGCATTTCGTTTCGTGATGAAATGTTCCCCGATTTTTGACATGCGTCGCACTTCATTACATAGTCTTTAGCATCTCTAAAGATACTGGGCCAATAAAATCCTGCTTCGTAAACCTTTCTTCCTGTAACTGAAGCACTGTGATGTCCTCCGGTTGGACCAGAATGGCAGTGTTCCAAAATTTCGAGGATTTCACATCCAGCGATGCACCTTCTCATTACATTGTTCGGACATAATCTAAATGCGTATGGTTCGTCCCAAAAATAATTCTTCACTTGGGAGAAGAACCGTTTTTTCTTTTTCGGTGTCCATTCGGGCGGTACCACTTTTTCGACAATGTAGTTAACATAATCCGCGTACCATGGCTCTTCGTCATTTAGCTTGGTTTTCAATATCATCAAATGCTCATCGAGAAATTTGTCTTCAATTTATTCTTTGGCTAATTCCCCTATATTTGGATTTTCGAGTCTTGATAGGTGATCAGCAGCCAGGTTTTCCGCTCCTTTTTTATCTTTAATCTCGATGTTGAATCCTTGAAGAAGCAGAACCCATCTGATAAGTCGTGGTTTGGCATCCTGTTTGCTGAACAAATACTTTAAAAAAAAGCAGGAATGATTATGTACACTATATGTTTTTGATAAAATAATATAAGGGGCGGAATTTTTCAAGGAGAAGACAACTGATAGAAAGTTTCTTTTTCATGGTGGTGTAAATGTGAATTGGCATCGTTTAGAGTTTTTGCTAGCATAATAGATAGGTTTGAATTTCCCTTTTATTCTTTATCCTAATACTGCCTCTACTGCAAAATCACTGGCGTCGCACATTAACTCGAAAGGCAAATTCCAATCTGGAGATATTATGATAGGTACGGTGGTCAATCTTTCTTTTAGTTTATTAAATGCCTTTTTACAATCTTTGGAAAAATTAAACTTAACATCTTTCATTAAAAGCTGGGTCATTGGTTTGAAAATCAAGGAAAAATCTTTTATGAATCTGCGGTAAAACCCAGCGTGCCCCAAGAAACTTCGAACGTCCTATACGTTTGTGGGATAAGTAATTGGCAATTACATCGATTTTAGCTTTGTCAACTTCGATCCACTGCCTGATATTTTTATGCCCAAAACAATACCTCTCAGTTTACCATTAAATGGCATATTCCCAGTTTTAGGCGACAATGGTTAAGTTTCTTCACATTTGCCAAGCATTTTATCTAAATTATTAAGGCATTAGTTGAAGGAATTACCGAATACTGAGAAATCGTCCATAAAAACTTCCATGAAATCTTCTACCATACATGGAAGTATTGGCCATCAAGCATCATGGAAAGTTGCCGAAGCGTTGTAAAAACCGAAACGTGCATCCTTTGCAGTATGCAAAAGTTATCGTAAGGTGCAGGTGAAGGTTGTCTTCTCTTGATCTTTCGGTGCGATTGAGATTTGGAAGAAACCTGAAATTCTATCAAGAAAATAATAATACTCATTTCTAGACAATCGTTCCAGCATTTGATCGATAAAAAGGAGTGGAAAATGATCTTTTCGTGTTGCGTCATTATTTACAAAAAGTCGATGCAACAACAGCGCCCATCTTGTTACTGTCCCAAGATGGTATCAACTCGTTGTTATCGTTTAATACGAATGTGTCAGTTCCTCATTTTTTTTTTGGGCAACATGAATGGGGCTTACCCAAGGACTATCTGAGATAGGGTAAATTAGTCCTGAATCAAGTAACCTAACGATCTCGTCTTTAACCACATCTTGACCTTTTGGATTTAAACGTCTCTGAGGTTGAATGACAGGCTTGAAGGCTTTCTTCCATTAAAATTTTGTGAGTGCAAAAGACGGCTTATTCCCTAGTCCGACATCCGTTCTAAGCCGATTGCTCCCTATCGTTTTTCAGAGCACCAATAGAAGTGGAAGTTTTCCCATCTTTTCTGTAGTTTATGACCAAATAATTACTGGACAAATTTTATCTCCTTCCAATGTACTATAAGTGAGAAGGTAGTCTTTGAGATCCGTGTTTCTTTTTGTAATTTCAATTGCACTACAAAAATAGAGAATGCTACGCATAGTTTTTCTTTGTGTATATGACGTTTCATGTGGATACGACTATTGAATATGATTGATAAGTCCATATGGGTATCTCCAGAGTCCAGCCTATGATTTTCAGAGATTTGGTTCGAATGATTTTCATCTTCTAGGTTTTGTTTTCTAGTAGTCTTGTCTGCTGATTGTAATGACCAGGTCCAAATCGTCAATCCCGTACATTCATCAGTCTCCCAAATTAGGTTTTTTCATTGATTGGTTGACGTTAAAAATCACTTCCTCGCAATTACCACCCCGAGTTTATCTTTTTGTTAAAATACCATCAATTCATGGCTCAGCGGTTTGCTAGAAATGGTATGTCCAAGATTAATCGAGTATTCTCAAAATCTTCCACAAATAATCTAAGATAACAAAAGCCAATAGGGAGGACGAATTTATCAAACTTTAAAAAGTACGTCTCTGCTATTACCCCGCGAATACTGGATTGATCCTGTCTGCCAGTTTCCTTCCAAGCTCATTCTTGTCGGTTTTAGTTCCCCTAAGCCTAGTTTCTCATACATCGTGTAAGGCATTAGGCTTATACTACCTCCCAAGTCTGCTAAAGCATTATCAATATGTAAATGCCCAATATCGCATGGTATAGTAAAGCTTCCTGGGTCTTTTTCTTTAGATGGAAGTTTATTCAACAAGACCGCAGAGCATCTTTCATTCATTGTTATCATGCATGCTTCCTTTAATCTTGCTTTGTTTGATAGTAGGCATTTTAGAAACTTAGCGTATTTAGGCATTTGTGCTAGAGCTTTGGTGAATGGAATGTTTATATGGAGTTGCTTGAGATTTTCTAGGAATTTTCTTTGTTGAGTCTTCCTCTTTTTCGTTTCCTCAATCTGTAGTGTTAGATATAAGAAAAAGCCTACTTCGTCACCCCATGGATTTTACTGTTCAATATAGCTCGTAGTTTAATAGGTAAACGTATGACTTTCGGTATTGAACCGGGTACTAATACCCAGCGTATTGTAAGAACTATAAATACCTCTTCCAACTTTGGAAGAGGTAAGCATGCCATGTCATTATACACACACTCCTTTATGTGTTTTTATTAGATTCTGCTCTCAACCATTCACTCTTTCTAACTTTCACTCGTCTGATCTCTCTAGATCTATACATGTTTGAGTGAATTCGGATCCACCGATTGTTACCAAGACCAAAGTGGATTCTGGTTGATTCTTATGTTATATAAAGCTCTAATTCATCCTTATTTTGGCTTAGAAACGCCACGGCTCAACGGAATTTCGGGCTTAATTTGTTGGTTAGATCTGGTGTTTTCTCTTGCACATCATGTTAAACAAGATGTATTGTTTTGCCATAACAGTGATTTTCAAGCTCCAAGCTCGATATAAAGCTTAAAACTTCGAATTATATTTTTGTGTATCTTCCGTGGAGAGTTGCTTCATATTGCATAGATTCACAAGATAAAACATTAAGGTGTGTTTTAATCGTCATATACACACTTAATATTTGTATGTTGTAACTTAGATTTTCGTGGCTATAAAGATTCTTATGGCTTGATTTGCTTAATTCGTCCAAGTGTATCTTCGTGAGCTTTGCTTATTTATTAATGTTTCTACCACGGCAGAGTTGACAAGGTCAGGACAAGATCGGAAATTAGGAAAAAGTCAATAGCGATTGCCAAAAGTCTCCAAGGCGAGTTTGCTTAATTTAATAATTAATCGGCCGCGGTTAGTTTAAATTTGGTGGGCGATTAGCTTGTTCCGCGGCGGTTTAACACAGGATAGTGGCGAGTTGGCTTTGAAAATAATTAGCCGGCGCGTGGTAAAAGGGTACGGCGAGTTGCTAAAACACACGGCGAGTTGCTAAGATTATATGCAGCGAGTTGCTCACGGCGAGTTGCTTAGTTTATTGGCAGTGAGTTACTCACGGCGAGTTGATTATTTTTATTGATCCAACGAGTTAACAAAACTAGGCAGCAAGTTACTTCAAAACCACGGCGGTTTGCCTAGTAAGATCTTGGCGGCGAGTTTGCCTTTTTAGGACAGCGGTTTGCTACCATCAATAGTGAGGCGTTTGGTTGATTTCAAACGGACGGTTTGATAAAACATAATACCAGCGTTTGATTCAAAAAAAAATTAAAAATTATCCGGTTTGATAGAAACATATACGTAGCGGTTTGATAGAAACATATACGCAGCGGTTTGATAGAAACATATACGCAGCGAGTTGGCCTGTTAGGCAGCGGTTTGCTCAATCCAGACGACACCCCTTTTAGCGACACTTTTTGGCGGAAAAATTAAGTATTTTGTAATCTTTTTTCTATAGCCTTTTTAACTTATTTTTACATCAAATTCAAATTTTGGTAATAGGGTAAAAATTATTTCGGTCGACTACCTTTTAGTGACAACTTATTGGCGGGAAAAATTCAGTAAAATATAGTATTGTCTTTAGCCTTTTAGTCATTTTTACACCTCCAAATTTAAAATTTTGGCATAATAGGGTAAAAATTTTGTTAAAAAATTATCAAAGTATTTTTTGCGGATAAATTAAGAAAAAAAAAAAAATTAATTTTTTCAATATTTTTTTTAGCTAATTTTAACACAAAAATTTAAATGTTGGTAATGGGTAAATTTTTGTGTTTTTTTGGTCAAAATTCAAATAATTTTAGGGCCACATAACAAACCGTCAACCAAACAGGACTTAAACTGCATAATCAAACACCAAACCTACCATAACATCAAACGATTTATTCATCAAACGATTTTCTATTGATTTGTAAATCCCCGTAATCTTTATCGTTCTAAATCATTGACTTATAAAATCCGTGAACGTTACTTGCAATTAAAACCACAACATCAATCACATTACTACTTAAGATCCTTATTTTAATTCACACATTAATTTCAATGGAATCTTCTAATTCTAATTCAAAAGAGGAGAGAGAAGAGAGCTCCAACAGACGCAGAAGACGGCTCGCAAAACAAAGGCACTCCAACTGCCATAGACATGGGTTTAGAACAACTTCATCGAGACACATCTTCATGATCTCTATCTCCTTAATTCGCCTATCTTAGATGCATTTTAAACCCTGCATTTCGAAGCTCAAGTCTTTGGGTGAAGGCATTCAGACTTTCAAATTGAAGATGTTGTCATAATCTGGATTCAGTTAAGGCTACAACTACTTGAAAAAGAGAATCTTCATGGGGTTAATGCAAAGACTTTTCTTCAAGCACCCAGAACACAATTCAAGGAATTTTCTTCCTCAAAAGGGGTAAATGCAACGGATCTCTCATCAAAGGTGGCAACAAGACTACGAAACTTCACGAGAGATTGTGACCTGTTCGTACAGCTAGTTACTCGAGAACTGATAAGTGCTTAATTACACATATCTTTTACCTTCAAAAACGGCTAAATGACCAAAAACAGACAAAAACTCAAATATAGTTTTGTATTTGCATTTGTATTGTAGCAGGAAGGGGATTCAACAAAAAGACAGAAACCCAAGCAAAAATGACCAAATCTAGAGGCAAGGAATGGAATAAGACAGTGCAAATCAAGGCCAAAGTCCAAAAATGCAGTCAGAGTACATACAAAAATCACAGTCAAACGAAGCCGAACTGAAGAATACTGTTGGATGCAATCTTAACCATCTGAGGGCCCGGAAAGCCCAATAGTATAACTATGAAACTGTGAAGAACCAAATGGGCCCATCAATCAATTAACAACAAACAGCCCTAATTGTGTGCAATAGACAAAGACAGTGAACTTTGAAGGCCCAATCCTAGCCCAGTTACAGCCAATCTCAGCCATTGTACACACAAAACCCACCTGAACCTTATTGGGCCTTAAAAAGCCCAATAACATAAGCCTAAACCTTATTGGGCCCAGACACACTCAATTGGGCCCAATACAAGCCCACACACCCAATTGGGCCCAATACACAAACCCAAGCCCATTACTGGCCCAGAAACAATTTTTATAAACCTTAGGGACTAGAATTGTCATTTTTAAAAATAGGTTTTATAAAAGAAAAATGGTTTAAACTAAAAGAGGGACTGAAATTGCAATTTTCCAAAACCCTTTTATTCTTTTAATTATAAACAGCAGGGACCATTTTTGCAATTTCATAAACCTTTCTTTAACTCTTTTGTTATAAAACGCAAGGGCCAAAAGTGCCACTTTCCAAACCTCCTTTTATTCTTTTAGTTATAAAACCACAGGGGCCATAACTGTCACTTTCCAAACTTCATTATAACTAAAACTCGGCTTAAAAATGAAATGAAAAGAGAATGAAAAGTGAGGGGTTGTTTTTGCCTCTTCCCCATACTTCTCTTTTAAACCCCTGAACCATAACTGTACTCAAACCACCTTCCCGCCAAAACCCAAACCGCCTCTCCCATGGTTTCTAGCTCGTCCCACCATCCCAAGTACCACCACCAGCTCACCCTAACCCTATACCCACTCACCCCAACCTTATAAGCTTTGCCAACTTGGCAATCACTCAACCCGAGACCCCTTCAATGGCCGAGATTGAGCCAGAAGTAACACAACTTGCAAACAAGGGCTAGGATTGCTTTGGAGACTTTGTACACTCACAAGAAACACAAACCAAGACCAAGTGAAGGCTTTGAAGACTTCTATAAAAGAAAAGAAGACAACCCGAAGCAAACACATTTTTTTTACCCCTGTTTTTACTTTTTAGTTTAATTTTAATTAAGTCTGCTTTAAATTGTACTCAGTTCAATCTCAAGA
>BQNB010162208.1:904-14589 GCA_026074375.1 Tanacetum coccineum | reverse complement strand
CCCACGGCATTCCACAAGGTTTTTAGGGGATCCATAGCTTGATTTTCTTTCACCATATTAGTGTTTATACATCAAACTTAAGGTATTCTAAGAATAATTGAAGGGTTGGTTAAGCTTTAAAGATGTTTTAACAAGATATTGCAAGATTAGGGTTTTGGTTAGAATTAGGGTTTTCAAGGGATAAAAGCTAGGGTTTCTTTGCTAAAAAAGGGTTTAGATTTAGTTGTTCTTCATCCTACTACACATCAAGGTTATCTAAGAACCCTACTTCATTTACTTTCTTTGATTTATGCATATATTATGTTTATATAGTTAAATCACCATTTAGGATACTTTTAAATATGTAAAAGGGATTTTTACTTATGATCAATGTTTTGTGAACTTATTTACATGTTATATTGATTCTAATATGATGTTAAAAGGAATGTATAAGTGTTTTAACATGTTGGTTAAGTATTAACATGTATATGAACAAATTGGGGTTTTAATGTTAACTTAATAAGTTACAAGTGAAAACAGTGTAAATAACATGTTAATCTTGTATTCATGGAGACTCTTGGACAAAACATGACCTAATAGACCTAATATATGTAAGAAATAAGATACAAGTGTTGTCAAGTAGTTGTAAAAAGGTGTTGAAGCTTAATGGTACAAAAATCAAGCTTAAAACATGTTTTAATCACAACCTTTAAAAGTTTATGTTTTGGTTCGAATTTGTTAACAACCATATTAGGTTTTATAAAGATATTACATCTCATAAAGATTCCAAAATGATAAGAAACTCGAAAATCGGATTTATAACGAAGAAGATACGCTAGTTACGATTTTACGACGATAAATACTTTATAAAACAAAATTTATAAAAAAGTTACTATTCATGGCAGAAACTTATACTTTGTAAACATCAATAATATGATAAAACTTTCAATTACAAGAACGTGTTTGAAAGAATCGCTAAAAACGGAGCTATAATGAATAAGATACGATATTTACGGGTTTTGCGTTAATAAGTTATAATCTGTAATGAACAGTAAAAACACTATTCACAATAGAATCTCGGAAACTTAAAAATGCAATATTATGATCACTCATCTTAATACGAAAGCGTGGGCGTAAGAAATGCGAGAAACGGACTTAAAATGACAAAGTTATGTTATTTTTGCTAAAGGCGTAATTATAAACGTTTTTACTTTATAATTACGATTTCACTTAAACGATTAGATGGTGATATAGCTATATAGAAATATATATGTTATTAGTTATCAAAGTGTTATCTTACTAGGGAATTTCATAATGAGGCCTCTTCAGATGACGTATTGACGAGTTGTTGGGTTTACGATTTAAAGTGTCCTAACTCCTCGTACGTCATGTCATGACCTCTTAATTATGATAGCCCGAACGATAGTACGATGATAACTATATAGGATTATATATGATTGTTGTTAGACAACGTACTTGAATACTGATTCGACCTATATTAACTAGGTTGCATTCGGGCGTTAGCGTGACGCGTTTTTACTTGGGATATTTTGTTATCAGTTTACTCACTCAAGGTGAGTTCATAGCCCCATGTTTTACAATTATTGATTTACAAGTTTTTGGGGTGAGAAACATATGCATGTTTTACAAATTGGACGCAAGTGTACATTTTATCATGATTACGTTTTGCCTAAGTAGCGATAACCCACTATGCCCATGAATCATGAACTGTCAATTACTGGAATGTGAGCGCGAATGATTATAGATAGATCTATTTGGGATTGACCTCCCCGTTCGGGTGACTAGCTATCACTGGAAACGAACGTATATCATGTCGGATTTTGGATGTTACGGGTTGAACATCATCACGGGCAATGTAGGCAATATTTATATATTGTATTCATTTATGTCGAGCTTCGGTGTCATGAGCTTAGGAAAACGTAATTATATTTTGTGATGTCTGCATCTGTTGCATTATCACGGGGAAAGTCTTGCGGTCCTACATATACATTTACATAAACCTATGAAATTCACCAACTTTATGTTGACGTTTTAAATGCAATGTTTTTCAGGAGGTCATTAAGCACGAGGTGCGAAGGATACATTGGTGGTTATATTTTGAAGTCATGCATTAAAGATTTAGTCGCATTACATTTTGTATATCTGTTATGGGCTGGAAATCTTTGTAATAATAACAAGTAAACAAGTAAAGCTTCGGGCTTTTGTAACACATACTTTATTAAATCCAATGTATCAGTTTTAAACGACTTTTTGGTCGTTCTTATATTATCTTGTGTTATTGATCTGAGAAGTAACACGCCCCGGACCCTTATTCCGCTGCGACCCAATTTGGGAGTGTTACACAAACTCTGAAATTAGATAAGTTAATAGAGGTTTAAAATAAGGGCGGGTAGTGTAATAGGTAAAAATGGGTTGGGTTGGTTTGACCCCTAATAATTTTTGTTTATAGATTTAGTTTTCTTATAAACAAGTAGTGCGTCAGATAAGATTAATAAAGTTATGATGTGATTATAATAATATATTTTCTATTTTGTCAAAATGGTTTGGAAGGTTTTATGCAATAAAAGGATAAACCTTTGACACCCTTTCCTTAATAGATTTTTTAAACTTGGTTTACTGTATATATCAGAAATTCATTGTTCTTTGTTTGTATAGAATTTCAAAAGGAGAGGGAAAACAAGCTCATAACAAATCTTAAGAATCACCTTCGACCATTTGTGGAAGGTCAAACAACTAAATTCGTAGATTGGGCAACAAAAGAAGCTACTCAGCTTTCACAAGCTGGTATTTTATACTTATATCCCATATGCTGTGTTTACTACAAATAATGTTTGCTTTACTTTTTAAGCCAATTACACCAAAATGCAGGTAACCTAGATTGTAAGGAAAATGATGACATGGCATGCGACCATATTGTCTTAAAACTGGTGTCACGTCACCATTTTACGTGCTATAGAAAGTTTTTTACATAAACTGCTAACTATTTGCAAGTATGTACGTACAGTGTATGTTGCATATTAAGTAAATAAGTAGTACTACTTTTGGCTATTAATTTGATAGATTTTCTTGATCCATATAAGTACAAGTTCATTTGGCCAAAAGAAAGTGGGTACATCTTTTGAAATCTGACTCTTTTCTTAATCAATACGTGTCACAAATCTTTTAGCTTTTGGTGAGGCTATGCTACATACTATCGGCTATATCTACACAAGACAATCTGTAAGAGAACTTAGAAAGGATAAACGTTTTATGAAGGTCCCATTTATAGCTAAATGGGTGAGAGATAAAGGACACCAAGTAAAATCACAAGTTTTAGCTGCTTCAGGTTAGACAATTTGAACCACCAAATATGTGTTTTTTTAAGTTTGAATAAGAAAAGTGAAATTCATAATAAGCTCTATTTAGGTGTCGTGTCTTTGATACAAATACAAGAGGAGCTGAAGAAGTTGAATGATCAAGAAGCAAAGGAAGAGCAGATGTTGAAAGCCATTGAAGATAAAAAAGATCAAATGATCAATTCCATGTGGCAAATCAATGTTGTAGATATCGAGACGACCTTATCCCATTTTTTGCCAAACGGAAGTTTGTATTTTCTGTTGGTGATTTTAGTGTCATCGACGGCCATTTATGTAATGGTGATTTACTAGAGACCAATGAGGTTTCATGTTCAGCTCGGATACAAGTTAGGAAGTGTAAAGTGCACGCTTGTTGAGTTAACATGTAATCTATCAAGACAGGAAATGTAGAGTTTACGCCATAATCTCCTGTGGGTAGTGGACAAAGCTTTGAGGGTGTTTACACCGTAATCTATGCGACTAGGTTACGCCGTAACCTGCTGTCAAGATCAAAGGCTTGAAGTTTACACCATAACCTAAGATGGTTATGCCGTAACTAGTGAAATGTGCATGGACATTACGCCGTAACACTTTATGTTATGCCATAAAGTCTTGTGTGTTGGTTAAAAGCAATTTGAGTTTAACTGATTCTAACCACCCAAAACCAACCAAGAACTGTCTTAATATATGTCATTTGTATAGATACATGGTCTCAGAGAATACAAAACGGAAAACTCTCTTACAATTCCTCCATTGTTCATAATTTATGATTGTGACTAGAGCATAAATTGATATTCTTCTTGTATTATACCGATAAAGATTTCATGCAACCTAGGCATATATAGGGTCGAAATACTTTATATGGAAAATGAACTCAACACGATACAAGCAAGATTTCCAGGATCATCACAAACCCTATACCACACACTATTTTCTAACAAACGTATAAAGTATTTCCTATTGTGGTTATGGCTGGAAATACGGTGAAGGAGATGACTACGAACTTTGGGAAACTAGACAAGTTTGAGGGGCATGACTTTAGGAGATGGAAAAAGAAGATGCATTTCTTGTTGATGACTTTGAAGGTGGTTTATGTGTTGACTACACCGATGCCGGAATTGATGGAGGATGACACAGTGGAAGCGATAAGGCCAATGGAAAAGTGGGAGAACGATGACTACATATGCAAGGGACACATATTGAATGGTATGTCTGACTCTCTCTTTGATGTATATCAGAATGTTGAATCGGCTAAGGAGTTTTGGCATTCACTCGAATCCAAGTACATGGCAGAGGATGCTTCGAGTAAGAAGTTCCTTATAAGTAATTTTAATAATTACAAAATGATCGATTCTAGACCGGTCATGGAACAGTTTAATGAACTCCTTAGGATCCTTGGAAAATACACACAACATGGCTTGAAAATAGATGAATCAATTTCTATTTCAAGTGTAATTGATAACTTGCCTCCTTCCTGGAAGGATTTCAAACACACTTTGAAACATGGTAAAGACGATTTGTCTTTCGTCCAACTTGGTAGTCACTTGCGTATAAAGGAATCTCTAAGGGCGCAAGACAGTGACAAGGGCAAGGGTAAAGAAGTGGATGGAACCTCTGTGAACATGACAGAAGTGGGTAAAAATAAGAACAACAAACAAAACAAAGGTAAGAAACGTGGTTATAACGAAAACAATAGTGGTTTTGGTTCCAACAATAAACCTAAGTTGGAATGTTGGAAATGTGGCAAGACTGGTCACTTCAAGAGAGATTGTCATAGTGGTAACAAGAAAAACGCAAATGTTGGTGGTTTGAGAAAGGGGTCTAAGGACCAATCCCAAGACCTAGGTTAGAATTTAGTGCTTGTTTGGAACAGATTTATTAAATATTATGTTTCACTAATTTTTAAAGCATTTGATGTGCAGGTTGATGCAATTGCGTGGTGGATGATTTTGGTGCTACAACTCATGTTTGTAAAGATCGTTGATGGTTTAAGACATATGAATCGGTAGAAGATGGATCTGTACTTTACATTGGTGATGATCATTTCGCTCCTGTTCATGGAAAAGGAAGTGTAGTGCTGGAATTTAGTTCAAGAAAATCTATTACTTTGTTCAATGTGTTGTATGTTCCTAAACTTCGTAAGAATTTAATTTCTGTCCATGTATTGAATAAGTGTGGATATAAGCAAGTGTATGAATCTGATAAGTATATCTTATCGAAGTGTAGTGTATTTGTAGGATTTGGTTATTATAACAATGGTATGTTTATGTTGAACTTGAATAAAGTTCCTGATGATTCTGATTCTGTTTATATGTCTTCTTCTACTATTGTTAATTCCTCATTATGGCATTGATGCGCTGTCGTGTAGGGTCAATTTATTGATTACCAAGTTTTAAATTTATATCTAACCGACTTATCCTAAAACAACACTTTAACGGGCAATGTGCCCGATCGGGTAGAGTTTCATGGTAAGTAGGGTGTCAAACACTAAGAGCGAGGTCGTTAACCTTATAATATATCAGTATTTAAATTACTCTAGTTAAGTTAATTCTAATTACTTGTTAAACCTATGCTATATACATTTTTAATGATATGGGGGGTTTTCAGCCTGAGAGACTGGCACGGGTTATATGGTGACAATAATCAATTCTAAACATAATAAACACAGCAAGAAGAATAAATTAGAATATAAAAACAGCGTACATAGCCAAAAGATAAAAAACTTTGTATTAGCGTATTAAAAATTCATAAATGCAAGGTTTTTTTATTTATTGCAATGATTTCTTATCTCGAAGCGGTCATATCATTCTTATAGGACTAAGGCAAGAACATCATCCTAAGACCCTAGATCACGATTGCATCCTGTCAAATTAACGTATCCTGCATAAAGCATCTTTTAGTTTAATATAAAATCTAAAAAAAAAAAATTCCTCGGGATTAACAATGGTAATCTTGATAAACCATAGCCCATCAAGACTGTTACCCACTTAAAGTATTACGGTTATTTTATATACTTTGGTAGTCACTTCTCAAATCTATATCAATGCATTAATACATACTTGTTGAAACATTACGGTCACCGTGCCGGTCTAACAAAGCTATCAAATTTAAAGACAAAGAAGAACATATTTGTGACCTATTGGTCAGTAATATAAAACAACGAGTTAAGGAGAAGCTATTCCCCTAGTAACTAGATCACGTTGTTAGAGCGTAACTAAACCCATTATAAATGAGATAGGTCGCATATTTCAAACACGTAGACAAAGTATTCATTGTAGATAAACAATAATTAAGTACTTTTCAAACGATAAATTAAGAAATCACTTTTAAAACAAACCAAATATTATAAACCTTCATTAGATGGCTATTACCCTATGGAATTAGCCTATAACCAATGAAAATATAACAACGTGATCAAAATAACAGGTATAACTAAATGTTTTACCGAACGATACCAAAAATTAAATGATTACAAGAGTATAGGAATTACATGGTGTCTTCTATGGAATCGTGATCGATGCTTGAAGAAACATGTAATCTTATGATCTAAACCAAGAACAAGAGAGAGAGAGAGATGTGGGATAGTGATAGAAAAAAGTAAATAGTGGGAATGGATGAATTGAAATTATATGTTTTTAGTTTATTTTTTTTTGTGAAATTATTGAAAATGAATACAAACCACCCCCTCTCCAAGGGCAAGGATAGGCTTATATAGTTACATGGAGGCCGGCCCATGGGCTATGATAGGCTTCCCATGGGCCTTGGGCCGGACTAGATTACTAATCTAATTATTACACTAACTACGAGCTAAGACTATTACAACTTGGAAGTGACCGACACTTTTTGTGTTTCTAACAATCTCCCCCTAAGGGGGGCCACTCCATTTTACAAAACTTTAAGCCTAGCCTACTATGTTTTATCTTTAGTCTTTAGCTCGTCCTTTTGACATTATCCTATGAATATGTTGTGGTAATCATTGATTTCTGGATTGAGCTTGTTCCTTGCACTTGTATTTGACATTGTGATCTTGAGCATCTTGAGATCATCAACCAAGTATAATCTCTTTGCCATCTTGTAATTTTTCCATCTTGTGAACTTGTGACTTCTGGACCGACATGCTCATACCTTTCTTGATTTGTTGACTTGAAAAGCTTTAATGTTGCATCTTTCTTGAATTTCTTTAACTTTAACACTTTGTCACTTCGAGAAAGACGTTCGGTATCAGAGTGACGGAAACTTCTTTGAAATTCTTTGACTTTAATACTTCGTCACTTCAAGAAAGACGTTTGGTATCAGAGTAGCGGAAGTCTTGAAACATGTACTTGAGCTTTCATGATGTCTTTATGTTTTGTCGGTCGGGTATGAGCATGTGGCTATGGATCTTTGTGAGTCAGCTGGAATCAGGAACCTCCACCACCATCTTTAAATAGCCTGCATAAAACAGTTAGCAATAAAGCGGGGGGCGAATATGGCTTTGTCATTCGCCCAGGTTTGGTTGGAGTAACCTTCAAATCCGTGAGGATCGACCTGTGATCAGATAGATTCAATTTAAGAAGAATCTTCTTGACAGGATTTCCAGCTGTAGTATTGAATCTTTCTAACACATAAGTATTAGATTCATCGTACTCAGCATGTTCTCATTATCGGAACGTCTCAAAGCAGACAGCACGATAAGAGTGAACCAGTGAGTTACTATCTCACCGATTGATATAGAAAATCGATTTGAAAATCAATCGACGTGTCACTTGCTAAAGTGGTTTTGTGACACATCGAGAGTTTTAAGCAATTCAAAATTCTTTAACCGTTGATCCATAACCTGGAACAAGTTTGATTCATAAAGAATCGCACCATTGTTGCTTTCCAGTTGTCACAAGCTTGATTCATAAGAATCGCACAAGTCACCTACCATGAGCTTGTTTGATGTTGGCTCAAGCAGGATTTCCATCTTCATTGTGAATACCTAAGTATCACTCGGATGTTCTGGCAAAATCACAAGGATCTTGCGTAGGACTCTAATGATATTACTTGATATTCACATTGTGTGAGATAACAAGCTAAATTATGACAAGTGTCCTAATGAGATTAATGGATGATCTCTTTTGGCTCTAGACTCAATAGTGCACTTTTAATTTTAGTGATCGGAGGCTGGAGCTGAGTGCCACCTTTTCAATATCAACTAACTCGGAGTGAGAAAGTCAATAGAAATGAGTGTATCTCCGTGAGTTTTGAAACAAAGTCTTTCCGACTTTGAGTGGCTGGGAGGGGTTTGTGCATAGCGTCACTGGGTCCATGACTGTCTTCAATGTCAGACAACACCTAAGTGTTTCTGACAGCATATGTATTGACCCGGTTTCTGCCTAAGTGTATGGAGGGCTTCTTTCTTTTCACCCTTTATCCTTACATTTCTTTTTCATTCTTCAACCCCTTCAATGCTTACCGAGACTTCATAACTAACACCTTGTTGGGTTTGTTCCAGTGTTAGCTCCATCTCAGTCGGCATTATTCCCATGTATCCAACTTGAAGAAATGTTATTCTGACGATCCATTAGTCGTTCCGTTAGAAGGACTCCAAGTGGATGACAAGCTCTATTTTGTTGAAGAGCCTGTAGAAATCATGGATCGCGAAGTCAAACAATTGAGGCGAAGCCGTGTCCCAATTGTCAAGGTTCGATGGAACTCTAGGCGAGGCCCTGAGTTTACATGGGAACGTGAAGATCAATTCAGGAAGAAATATCCACACCTCTTCACCAAGACTGCACCGTCGTCAAGTGCCGTGTCATAAGCCTTGAGGACAAGGCTCATTTAACGGGGGAAGACTATAACACCTTGTGTTTTAGGTCATTGTACGACATTATGTAAATTCGCAATTATTTTTAGGGTTTTAAGAGTTTGTCTTAAATAGTTATCGTTAAGCTTAACGCGTAAACTAAAAATGATCATTCAATGTAAACGGGAATTAAACGATTAAATGTTTACATCAAGCAAGTGTTATATGATTTTTTTAGAGGATAATTATTAACATTGCACATTTTATTTTTATTGGTTACGTTAAGTGGTTACGTTTCACGATAAAGTACGTTTAGGCCTTCCCGGAAACACGTTAACTTATCTACGCTTCATCAAATACCCAAAATTTGTACCCAATACTTAAAGTTTATTAAAAACTTCAAGTATTTATCACTTTATACATATTCCTCATGAAAGAATTCAAATCAAACTCTACCATGTGCAAGTTATACATTTTATTAAATCTATACTACATTATACTTCAAATAATACATTTATACACTAAGTAAAAGATCAAAAGATATTTCTAAACCCTCCCCTAGCATATGAACGTGTACATATGACTAGGAAGCCAAGATAAGACCAATAAACCTTCACAAATATCTTCATACATGCATCTTGCATCCACTTGAACCATGACTAGCCAAGTCTTATCCAAGATAAGCTCCAACCTTCCTCCTAAGTCTTCTAATCCTTGCCACCTTGCATGGCTTCAACTAGACACCATAATATCTCATAATATCTACCAAGTAGTATAAATAGGCATGCAAGGGTCATAGAAAACTCACACAAGACATTTCTTTACAAGAAAATCACAAAATCAATCTCTTTGTCTCTCTTGCTAACCCACGGCTCAAAATCATTATTTTGAGCAATCCATAGCTTGATTTTCTTTCACCATATTAGTGTTTATACATTATACTTAAGGTATTCTAAGAATAATTGAAGGGTTGGTTAAGCTTTGAAGAAGTTTTAACAAGATATTGCAAGATTAGGGTTTTGGTTGGAATTAGGGTTTTCAAGGGATAAAAGCTAGTGTTTCTTTGCTAAACAAGGGTTTAGATTTGGTTGTTCTTAATCCTCCTACACATCAAGGTTATCTAAGAACCCTACTTCATTTACTTTCTTTGATTTATGCATATATTATATTTATATAGTTAAATCACCATTTAGGATACTTTTGAATATGTGAAAGGGATTTTTACTTATGATCAATATTTTGTGAACTTATTTACATGTTATATGGATGCTAATATGATGTTAAAATGAATGTATAAGTGTTTTAACATGTTGGTTAAGTATTAACATGTATATGAACAAATTAGGGTTTTAATGTTAACTTATCAAGTTACAAGTGAAAATGGTGTAAATAACATGTTAATCTTGTATTCATGGAGACTCTTGGACAAAACATGACCTAATGGACCTAATATATGTAAGACATAAGATACAAGTGTTGTAAAGTAGTTGTAACAAGGTGTTGAAGCTTATTGGTACAAAAATCAAGCTTAAAACATGTTTTAATCAAAACCTTTAAAAGTTTCTGTTTTGGTTCGAATTTGTTAACAACCATATTAGGTTTTATAAAGATATTACATCTCATAAGGATTCCAAAATGATAAGAAACTTGAAAATCGGATTTATAACGAAGAAGATACGCTAGTTACGAGTTTACGACGCTAAATACTTTATAAAACAAAATTTATAAAAAGTTACTATTTATTGCAGAAACTTATACTTTGTAAACATCAATAATATGATAAAACTTTCAATTACGAGAATGTGTTCGAAATAATCGCTAAAAACGGAGCTATAACGAATAAGATACGACATTTACGGGTTTTGCGTTAATAAGTTATAATCTGCAATGAACAGTAAAAACACTATTCACAACAGAATCTCGGAAACTTAAAAATGCAATATTATGATCACTCGTCTTAATACGAAAGCGTGGGCATAAGAAACGCGAGAAACGGACTTAAAACGACAAAGTTATGTCATTTTTGCTAAAGGCGTAATTATAAACGTTTTTACTTTATAATTACGATTTCATTTAAACGATTCGATGGTGATATAGCTATATAGAAATATATATGTTATTAGTTATCAAAGTGTTATCTTACTAGGGAATTTCATAATGAGTCCTCTTCGGATGGCGTATTGACGAGTTGTTGGATTTATGATTTAAAGTGTCCTAACTCCTCGTACGTCATGTCATGACCTCTTAATTATGATAGCCCGAACGATAGTACGATGATAACTATATAGGATTATATATGATTATTGTTAGACTACGTACTTGAATACTGATTCGACCTATATTAACTAGGTTGCATTTGGACGTTAGTGTGACGCGTTTTTATTTGGGATATTTTATTTTCAATTTACTCACTCAAGGTGAGTTCATAGCCCCATGTTTTACAATTATTGATTTACAAGTTTTTGGGGTGAGAAACATATGCATGTTTTACAAATTGGACGCAAGTGTACATTTTATCATGATTACGTTTTGCCTAAGTAGCGATAACCCACTATGCCCATGAATCATGAACTGTCAATTACTGGAATGTGAGCGCGAATAATTATAGATAGATCTATTTGGGATTGACCTCCCCGTTCGGGTGACTAGCTATCACTGGAAACGAACGTATATCATGTCGGATACTGGATGTTACGGGTTGAACATCATCACGGGCAATGTAGGCAATATTTATATATTGTATTCATTCATTTATGTCGAGCTCGGTATCATGAGCTTAGCAAAACGTAATTTACATTTTGATGTCTGCAGCTGTGGCATTATCACGGGGAAATCCCTTGCGGTCCTGCATATACATTTACAAAACCTATGACATTCACCAACTTTATGTTGACGTTTTAAATGCAATGTTGTTTTTAGGAAGATGCATTAAGCCGAGGTGCGAAGATACATTGGTGCTTAGATTTTTGAAGTCATGCATTAAAGATTTTAAGTCGCATTACATTTTGTATATCTGTTATGGGCTGGAATTCTTTGTAAAATAACAAGTAAACAGTTAAAGCTTCGAGCTTTGTAAACACAATAACTTTATTAAATCCAATGTATCTAGTTTCAATGACTTTTTGGTCGTTCTTATATTATCTTGTGTTATGATCTGAGGAAGGGGTAGGGGGGGGAAGTAACACTCCCCGAACCCTTATTCTCCGCTGCGAACCCAATTTGGGTGTTACACAATGTAAATTACAAGATATATTTTAAGAGTCCTACGCTTTTTCCCTTGTGATTGCCAGAAATCTGATGAATTCATTCACAATTAAAATGGTAACAGTCGCTGTTCACTCGTAATCGTGCTGTCGGCTTTGGAGACGTACTGATATGAGACATGCCCTAGTTTGATGAATCTAATACACATGTGTTAGAAAGATTCTATACTTCAGCTGTAAATCCTGTCAAGGAGATTCTTCGCATATTGAATCTACTCGATCACAGGTCGATCCTCACGCATTCGAAGGTTACTCCAACCAAACACGGGTGAATGACAAAGCCATATTCGTCCCCCCGCTTTATTGCTAATTGTTTTAATGCATGATACTTAAAGATGGTGGTAAAGGTATCTGATTCCAGCTGTCTCACAAGATTCATAACCACATGCTCATAAGACCCGACTACCACGACAAAAACATAAATACCTCATGAAAGCTCAAGTACATGTTTCACAACTTCCGCTACTCTGATACCGTACGTCTTTCTTGAAGTGACGAAGTATTAAAGTCAAAGAATTTCAAAGAAGTTTTCGTCACTCTGATACCGAACGTCTTTCTTGAAGTAACGAAGTGTTAAAGTTAAAAAATTTCAAGAAAGATGCAACATTAAAGCTTTCCAAGTAAATAAATCAAGAATGGTATGAGCATGTCGGTCCAGAAGTCACAAGATCACAAGATGACAAAGTCACAAGATGGCGAAACAAGATTATGCTTGGTTGATGATCTCACAGTGCTCAAGATCACATCTCCACTTACAAGTAAAGATAAAGGAACAAGCTCGAGCCTAAAGTCAAAGATTACTACAACATATTCACAAGAGAAAGTCAAGTTTATGAGCTAAAGACTAAGAGGTATAGCATAGTATGCTAGGTTAAATTTTGTAAAATGGAGTGACCTCCCTTAAGGGGAGATTGTTGGAAACAAGAAAAGTATCGGTCACTTCTAAGTTGTAATAGTCTTAGCCTGTAGTTTGTTATATGATTAGTCTAGTAAGCTAGTCTGGCCCATGGTCGGCCTTATATTGTAGCATATATACCCTCTCCGTGCCTTGGGGTGGGTGGTTGGTTGTTTCACTTCTCATTTTCATACACATAATTATATTATCATCTTTCTCTCTCTAGAAACCTTCTAACCCACTTCTCTCTAGTTCTTGCATAATATTATTAAAGATTACTAGTATTCTACAATATAGATCGAGTCCATGTCTTCTAATCTTTAGTAGTGTGTAAATCAAAATGATATATATATTTGGATGAGTTGATTGTGGGTTGGTTAGTATTTTAGGCCTTAAAATACATTGGTGAAGTGGTAGATTGGTTC
>BQNB010162207.1:0-14589 GCA_026074375.1 Tanacetum coccineum | reverse complement strand
ACCTCTGTTGTTGATCTGGTAAGTGAAATCTTCCCAAAGTAGTTCAACATAGTCCACATTCTTCTTATAGTACATTCCCTAAAGGATTTATGCTCTAGAAAGACAAAAGCTCTTCAAGGTTTTTGCATCTGATCAACAACAACATCGGTGATTGACTTGATTTCCATAGTATGACCAAGTTCTTTGAAGAAAGACACAATAACTTCATCAGGGAAGTTCATCAAAGTCTTGACCATGTACTCTAGGGCGGATCTGAAAGATATCTTTGTAAGTTTCCAAATTGAGGTAGAATTTCTTCTTTCTGCCATTTTGAACCTATAGGAAGTGTCATGCTTGTGGATAAAATCCCACAATTGGTGCATGTAAACCTCTAGAACATCTACAGTGGTGAGAAATACAGAATATCACGGAGTAAGAGTAAGAGCATCCAAGACAACTTGAAATGTAGGTTCTATCTGATTCTTTCCAAGATTAAGTCTCCCATTGCATTTTCCAATCTCCAACCTTTTCTCCTTGGGGACAAATTTAAGGTCAAGTTTGGCTTGTTGAGCAGTAATAAAAGACATGATTCTGCTAAGATTTGTCACAAATAGTTCATATATAAACAAATAAATATTTCACTGAAGGACAATCTAGATCATGAAGAATGATTATAGATGCAAGACTGATTTTCACTAGGGATTAGGCATACAACTACTAGGCAAAGAATTGACACACATGACAATTAACATGAAACTGGGAGACACTCATAATCTTATAACATCCTAACTATAGGCAGTCTATAGAAAGAAAGGCAATCACAAAAGATTTCTAAGAAAAAATAGTCCTAAAACACTCACTAAGTGACAATTTTAAGGAGAAATTAGACTTAGAATAATTTACAAGATTCGATTACCAAGATAAAAGATAAGTGTATAATTCGCCTGATTATACAGGTGCATAGTTCGCCTATGATTCATGTATAATTCGCCTAGCAATAAGCATGCGTATAATTCGCATAGTATTAATTTAAGGAGAAACTGTAGAACGTGTGAGATTAGATTAAAGGATTGAGATTAGCCAAGATGACGAGATAGTTCTCTATAAGAAAACATAGTATAAATCGCCTAATATTCAGAGTGGTATAATTCGCCTAAGTATACATGGTTATAATTCCACTATTCAAGTGGGGATAATTCGCACTAATAAGGTGGCTATATTAGATTCAACTAAGATAACACTCCAAGAGATACATAAAATAGCCCCTCAAATATACATAAAAATTGAAGTGTGATAGATGAAATATGTTCAAAGTTTGGGTTGTTGTTGTCAATATGTCATTTCAGTTGACCAAGAATAAAGAAAAGGACTAAACATGCAAAGAAATCCCGTTAAATGCACTAACGGTCGTTATAAGAAGAATCTAGAAGAGAATCCAATGAAGAATTAATGAACGAGGCAAAAGTGCGGCGCATAATTATTATTGTGCGGCGTACTTTGAAGCGGGGTAAATGCGATTTAATTATACACCAAGTGCGGCGCACAATTTCTCAAGTGCGACGCACTTTACCTTCAGTTACTCAAAAATTATTATGAAGACAATTATTATGCAACCTTTGGCTTGCCACTTCTCACAACTGAAGTCTCATCCTTCAACTATAAATTGAGGATGAAATTTGCATCTCAAATAATCCAAATCATCACTTCTCAATCATATTACACTTTATCTTATAGTTAGGAATTATTTCTAGTGGAATTAGAGAAGAATCACCTTGTTCTTCATCACATTCCAAGTTATAATCAAGAGAGGATACTCTTTGATATTAGAAGGTTATGTTATAGAGTTGTTTATAGTTTGGAGTTGAATTTCTGGGTTGTTAGAATCATTGTTCGAAGGAAAACTCTTGAGAATCAATATAATTTGCTATTGGAATTGGTATAAACATGTTTCTCTCCTTGAATGTTATGTTTTTTGAATCTAACATGCTTATTATGTGTTTTGAATCTATGAATGTGGAGTAGTTTAACATGTTTGTTTGGAGATCATGAGGAAATTATGGATCTAACTTGGATAAACTAATGAATTTTGGAAATTATTAATATGAACTTGATGTTTTTATACTCGGATTTCTTAATCATCATTTGATCATCATACTAGTCTGGATATAGGTCGAAAGACTCCGGTTATATGTTTGATTTCCATGTTGTTTGTCTTTGACAACTAGATTTTAGCCTTGTAAGGATTGGCTAATAAAATGATCATTAACCAAGGATAAAAAGGTTTAACGCTTAACCTCATGTCTAACGAACTTGGTTAAGAAAGTTCATATTCTTACTTTCTAAACATGAATTGAACTCAAAGCATTTTTGTAATCAAAAGTGAAGGCCGAAAGAATTTTTGATTATAATAAATGCACGATTATTTTAGTAAACTAACCGTTTCTTTAATTGATTATACTTTAATTCTTGAACCCATTATCCATCCAAGTTTATCTATATTTGTTCTCCTTCCCTAAACAAACATCATTTTATATCTTGAATTTGAATCATTATCTTTATATCGTGACAGTCTATTAGATAACCCTTTCATAATATAATCGACCCTTTCTAAGAATAACCAATCTCGTGGAACGACCTGGTCTTACCCTAAACCTATACTATAAACGGGGGTTTATACTTTACCCGTGTGTTAGTTGGAATTTGGATAAAACTAGAATTATAAATTTAAAGCTTTTATAACACATTAAAGTTTTTGGCGCCGCTGTCGGGGATTGATTTCATTCTTGAATTAGTCATTATTATATTACAAACTAAAATTTTCAAAATCTTCGTACAGTCTTCTGGCAAACTAAACCAATTTTTTCACAGAATAGGCCGCCGCACATAACCTTGTGCGTTCGGTTTTTCTCTGCAAATACAAAGTACGCCTTACTTTTACCAAGTGCGCCGCACTTCTTGCCCCTTTCACAAACAGAACCAGTTTTTTAAAGAAAAGAACAAAATCAATAATTACAGACGTACGCCGTACTTTTAACAAGTACGCCCCACTTCTGGCCCCTTTTACAAACAGAATCAGTTTTTCAAAGGAAAAGAACATCAAAACCAAAAACCCCAAAACCCATAACTGTAATTGACCTTTTGAAAATGTGGAATTTACTCCGTGTGTTCATAATAGTAAAAATCTTGTATTATTGTAATTCATACATTAAAATAAGAAAAACCAAAAAGAACTATTTGATAGCTTGCTCATTTAAAATTTTAAATGCCTACACATGTCTATTATTTGCTAAGTATTGCTTATTTTACTTTGATCTCATGCAAAATAAATATAAAAATAAGAAACATAAAAATGCTAAAATTAAAAATTTTAAAGTCTTAAAACTAAAAAAGTACGCCACACTTTTTATGAAGTGCGCCGTACTTTCCTAGCTAAAACTAAACAGAATGCTTGTTTCTTCGTTTTTGAACGAAAATTGCTTGAATTTAAAAATGCTATTTGTTTACTGATAATATGTAAATGTAAAAAGGTATTGTTACATGTTTTAACTAACCCACTAATGATTGTTTTAATGTTGTCTTATTATATAAAAGTTATGGATCCCAATTCGAGTCTTGGAAAAATTTGCTTAGGAGAAAACGTTGTTGAAATTTCAAGTGACAAGATTGAAGGATCTGGAGACTGGAATTCTTTAGAATTTCAAGACACTGCTAACAGTGGACAAAAGAAGGAAACAAATGCTATGGTTTTTTACCAGATGGATACCGAAGAAGTTAGCGATAGATTCGTGGCTCCTTGTTTTGTCAATGGGCTAGAAGATTATGATGGTGAGATTAATCTTGGAGTAGAAGAGAACATGATCTCAAATGAAGATGTAGTGAAATTATGCTTGGAACATGAAGTTAAAAGAGGAAACAAAGTGGTTAAAAAGAAACTCATTGTTGCACTAAGAGGTGAAATCTATTTTGTGAAGTTCATTATCAACCCAGAAGAAGATGATGTTGAACCTGGGGTGATTTTCGGAAGATCATTCTTACGCATGACCAAAGAAATTACTAATTTTAGGGCTGGAACTGTCACAATATACCCTGAAATTGATCCATTTTTGGAAGATATTGAAGAAGAAGAAGAAAAGAGTTTGGATGATTGGGACCATCTGCTTGATTTTAACTTAGATGAAGTACCACTGTTGGGTGAGGAAGAACTTCCACCATTTGTATGCAAAATGGGGAAAAGTAGCCGTAATAAGAAGCAGGCAATGGAAAACCTCAACTTTTTCTATCAAGATATAGGAACATCTTCATCAGCTGGTGGTCATTTAACTCAAGAAGAAGCAGCAAAAGAAGCATTAGCAATCAGAATGAGCCGAAAGTTTGCTTTATTAGAGGAAAAAAGGCCTATAATCGAGACAATGGCTTATCATGACAAATACAAGAAAATTCTAGATAAAATTTGGAAAGACAAGGTGAAGTTAGATGGTAAGATTGTAAAAGAAGAAGAGGAAGCAGTAAAAAGGATTAAAGGTGTGACATTAAAAGAAAAAGAAGATCCTGGAGCATTCATATTTCCCATCAAACTAGAGGGACATGTTAACGAAAATGTGTTAGCATATACTGGGTCGGATATAAATACTATGCCTTACCGAATTTATGAGCAGCTAGGGAGAGAAGAGATGAAGAAGGTTGATAGAGGAATCACGATGATAAATCATACTCAGGCAAAAGCTATGGGGATACTCACAAACGTTCTTTGTCACGTAGGGGTCACTACCTTAATTGCTAAGTTTCTAATCCTGGATATTCCAATTGACCGTGATTCACCAATAGTTGTTGGTCAGGGATTCCTGCCTAGGATTAATGGCATAGTCAATACTCCGGAGAGACTTTTCTCGATGTTTGATGGGTTTTGTCACCAAACCTTCCGTGCTGCAAGATCCGATGTTATGAGAAACGCATAAATTGATAGTGATGACAAGGAAGAGTACCAAATTCAGAGAAATAAGTTTGGAGCACCAATATAAGGACCAAAGCCTGCACCGTACTTAAACTGAAATGATCCAGCTGAGCGATCGTTAGCTATACAAACCGTAACTAACCTATTTTGGAAAATTAGTGTTTGGAAGAAGGCGGTTAGTTTCCTTGACTCATTACCAGTACCATTAAAGCACGTTAACTGGAAGCCTGATTATAAGGGTTCTTATACTAAATAAGAAGAAGCAACAAGACAATGACGTACTGAGATAAGATTAACTGATCTGTATGGAAACATTTATTTGCAAGGGTTTACAACAAAGAAAACGGACCAAATAAAAGAGGGAACCTTTCGTTCATGGAGTAAAAAGTTGGACCAATTTGTAATAAAGGAGGGAACCTATGTACTCCTATTATAACTTTTTTTACTTTTCTGTTGAGTCTTAAATAAAGTCATTTGTATAAATCCATAAGGGATTACATTTGATGTACGGACATTAGTTCGATGAATATTAATATTAAGTCAATATGATGGGTTGAAATTATGAAGTTTGCAAGGCAATTTTTGTAATCTATATATAATATATAAATTTAAAAAAAGGGAAAAGTACGCCGCACTTCTAGGAAGTGCGCCACTTTTGAACGGTTTTCATAAATAAAACTTACCAAACACGATTCTAAATCATTATATAAACACACACACTTACCAAAACCGTCGAGGTTCTCACAAAAAAAACAAAGAAAATTTCAAAAAGATCAATCTACCAAGTTTTTAATCTTGCCTAGGGTATGTTAATATCATTCCTTAACTTGTTTATTATTAATTTGTTTAAATTTCTTATCCATTTAGGTTTATAATAATTAGATTAGGGAAATTAAATCCATGTTTCGTATGAACAATTGACCCTTTAAATTAGGATATTTAGAAGTTGGTTGACACATGCATGCTTGATATTGATTAATCTAAAAAACACTGTTCATATTATGAATTTACATTTAAAAATTAATTGTTTAAAAATCATAAAAATTTTCGTCAGCCCAGAAAGTATGCCAGTTTTGTCCTAAAACCGCCGCACTTTTCCCATTTTCCAGAATGTACGCCACACTTCAGGAAAGTACGCCGCACATTTACATCAGAGAGTCACAAATGATTTAAAAAAACCCATCAAAACCATGACCATGTTATACCAATCTTTCTAACCTAACATAAACTTTATTGTTGATTGTTTTTTTATGTGTAGACTAAGGGAACACACAATGAGAGGCGAATACATCACGATCCAAATGGCCGCTCTAGACAACAATGAAACCGTGAAAAAGTATTGCTTCCACAAGTTCACCATGAGTTCTTGCTATGGGAAGGATGTAACAGAGATGCAAAGTCTAGGTACAACACTAGATTAGCCCAATTGCTCCCTAGACATGTTTACTCCCGTGTTGACGTAAATTAGATGTGCGAAATAGAATATGGTTGTATGGAGAAATTGATGACATGTTGAGAATTAGGTTGCGTGAAGCTGAATCGAATGAAGAGGTATTCACTTCTATGGCGTAGATTAGAGCTAATATCAATGAGCCAATTTATGCAGAGCTTTGCCACGAGTTTTATTCGACTTATGAATTTGACGAAGTTTATGCTGACGATGAATTGCAAACCAAGAAGATCATCAAGTTTAGGCTTGGTAGACGTGCTCATAGTTTAACCTTGTTAGACTTTGCTCGAAGGTTGGGACTATATCATGCGGTTGAGCTTGATGAGGAAGGTTTTAATGTTTACTTTGAAGGAGGTTTGCGTAGTGATAAGCATTTTAACGCTCAAGAGTATTGGTTAAGCATTAGTCGAGAGGAAAACCTTAGTTTATCTAGGAGTCACACTTCTACTATCAGGAACCCAATTTTGAGGGTGATTCACAAGATGATCACTTATGGTTTGTGTCAGAGGACGACTACTTATGACACGATTCAGAAAAATGATTTATTGCTCTTGAGTATGTTTGATGCTAGACACCAAAATGGGATGTAAATGTGGCTTGGTTGATTGCGAGATGGATGAAGAGGAAGGGAGCTGGCACTCAAAAGGAAAGTCAAATTTGTTGTGGACAGTTTATCTCGAAGATTGCTAGGAAGTGCAGGGTGTTGACAAAGGATGTGGTAAGGAGTTTAAGTGCTCTGATTTATTGTAGAGATCTGGATACGATTACACTTAGAGATTTGATCGACTCTGAGGGTAAGCTCATTCCCGAAGATCCACAGCCGGGTGTACCAAGAGTTGGTATTCCTAGACCTCTAAGAGCATCTATGCAGGATTTGTATGATAGGATAGGTAGGATGGAGATACGCCAAGAGTCAATAGAGCGGATGGAGTATAGGCAGTCATATCACTGGACCAGGTACCAGGGAGTGTTTGAGCATATGGCTGGGGTTTATAGTGTTCCACTGCAAGGAGCCACTTTCGCCAGTATGGCCAGTATTATCTCATACCCACTTTCCCACCACATTAATCCACCGAATATCAGCACAGTAGCGATGATGAGAGTAGTGTCGAGACGAGCACAATTTGTTTATGTGACCTGCATGTTTTGGATCACAAGTTTTTTTAAAACAATTTTAGAATTTGAGACTCATAAACAATTATTATTATTATTATTATTATTATTATTATTATGGTGTGTAAAATGCCTCTGTTGACATTTAAAATAATATTATCGTACTTTCTTCAAAAAATTAGGATTATTATTATTATTTGTGTGCGTGATGTTTATATTTGTAACAGGAAGGAAAAAAAGAAAAAGAAGGCGCGAAGCAGAAATGGAGCGAGCAAAGATTCATGTAATTCTTCATGAGTGAAGTATTATTTCACTTTTCTATTTACTTTCACTATGAATATTTTCAAATGATGACAAAGCTCATTTTAATAGGGATGAGATAAACTAGGAAAAGTTAAGAAATAATAAATAAATTGTTTGAAAAAAAACATTTAATGATCACATATAAGCAACAGACTCAAGAATGTTAACATTACTAGCATAGTTATACACCCAAAAAATTAGAAATTAGATTTTAAGAATTCGGGTATCTATCTTTGATACCTAAGATGATTTTTATCTTTAGATTTTTCGAGTTAAGGAATGAGCAATCGTGTGTATCTATTTCATCGTTATGGATGTGTATATATGGTTTTGTAGCCTTTTTTGAAACATTTTTATCGATTTAAAATTATATGAGTGTGCCGATGATTTGTTAATTCTAGAACTTGTGCTTAAAATCTTTATAAGACCACAGTTGGAACGCGTTCGTGTAATATAAACATTTTACTGATTAAGAGATGATAAAAATATAAATACAAGTAAACAATAATTTTGTTTAAAAAGATTTCAAATAAAATTATCTGAAATTTTGTTGGGTCAAAATTTGACCCACTTATCCCTGATAATTATTTGAAATATAAAATAGCATAATTTACTCAATAACTAAATAAATAGTAAGTTGCTCACTGATAAATAATATATATAATTATATATATATAAAAAAGGGGGGGGGGGGGGGGGTGGGGGGGGGGGGGGGGTAAAAAAAAAATCATGAGTGTTGTAAAAAGCTCTTTCAACATCAAGCCTTAGGGACGTCGAAGACCAACTGAAGAAACACTTTATCTCACTGATGTGGTGTCAGTGAGTAAAGTACATGAGCTACAAGCAACATGAATGAGAGTCTTTGAGATTTTACAAATATCTCAATGACTCTCAATATCATCTCCCTGAAGAAAGAAACAAACAAGTACAAGGCTAACAAACAAATAAGTACAAAGGCTGACATAAAAGGTGGAGACAAGAATTACTATTCATAAAGTTGGTTGTTGCTTTTCCAAAAAGAGAACTCCATAGGATGCATGACACATCTCAACAACCATCACCACATGTTATCCTTATATCTTATACTATATAAGAAAAGTTTGTAATAGGGATATGTATCAATTCTAAACAAACACAAAATAATACAATGTATTATAGTTGATAGGATCATCCTCTCATGAAGTATAAGCTTAGCTTTGATTCATGAGAGTTTATTTGTCATTCAATTGGGATAGTGTTCTGCAACTATCTCTTGTAAATATTTGATCATCTAATAAGATTTTATAAGCATTTCAAAATACCAATTGGTTATTATTTTGTAAATAGTATTGTGTAAAACTGTTCTTCATTACTTAAAGTACTCATGTTTTACACAATTATTAGACCAACAATGGTATCAGAGCCTAATGGATTTGCTTATGATTCAAGAATCTTTTTGAATGACTACTAATAAACATTTGAGCATGTCAAAATTAATTGTAAGGTGTGTTTGCTGACACATTTAGAGCATTTTTGACAATAACAGTTAAGCGTAGACATTATTATTACAAGCTCGTTTTGGATGAAAGCAGTTAGCAATTTATAAAATTATAAAAACCTAATTTTCTACAATCTCTTTGAATTAACATTTTAGCGTTTAGCATTATCATATAACCATTTTTTAACACATTAAAATTACAGTTACAGCTATTCTACCAAACACTTTTATAAATTAAACTGCTATTGCTATCTGCTACTGCTAACTGCTAATGCTAACTGGTTACTTCTAACTATTAATGCTAACAGCTACCGTTAGTTTCAACAAACACACCCTAAAACTTCAAAAACTGCTACTGTTGTTGCAATTTTTGAGGGGGAGAGTACACATATTTTTGACTAAAATGGCAAAACCCACTCCCTGATAACCAACCCAACTCTCGATATTATCAATACCAAAACCCATATCCATCATCAACATCACTCTCAAATTTTCAACCAAAAGTCATAAAAAAATACCCCACGTCCTAAAACCCATTTCAAGATCTATAACAAAAAAATCACAAAAATTCATCACCAACTAAAACCAAGATTCACACAACACCACAAAATCATAACAAAAATCTCAAAACTCCAGCACCCACGTTCACAATCAAGATTCCAAATAAAAACCCATGCCACATATAAATTAAAACAAAAAACCCACCAAGATCCACAAACAAATCAGAACAGAGTTGTGCTCAAAAGATCTACAAACCCAACAAAAAAACTCATATCCCACATATAAAATTTTACATAATTTTTAGGACTAACAAGTGGTATCAAGAGGCTATGGATTATGTTATGATCTAGATCCTTTTGAATGAATACAAATAACATTTGAGCCATGTCAAAACTAATGTGTAAAACTTCAAAAACTGCTACTGTTGTTGCAATTTTTGAGGGGGAGAGTACACATATTTTTGACTAAAATGGCAAAACCCACTCCCTGATAACCAACCCAACTCTTAATATTATCAATACCAAAACCCAGATCCATCATCGACATCACTCTCAAATTCTCAACCAAAAGCCATAAAAAAATACCCTACGTCACAAAACCCATTTCAAGATCTATAACAAAAAAAATCACAAAAATTCATCACCAACTAAAACCAAGATTCACACAACACCACAAAAATCGTAACAAAAATCTCAAAACTCCAACACTCACGTTCACAATCAAGATTCCAAATAAAAACCCATGCCACATATCAATTAAAACAAAAAACCCACCAAGATCCACAAACAAATCAGAACAGAATTGTGCTTAAAAGATCTACAAACCCAACGAAAAAAACCCATATCCCACATAAAATCTCTACACAAATCAAAACATAAAAAACCATATCTCATAAAACCCACAAATCAGTATTCACTATCAATCCCCAAATATGTCTTAACAACCACGCAGGTTTGTTTATAGAAAATCTTGCTGAAAAATTATACCAGCAAAAAAAGAAGCCGTAAACGGTGAACCAAAGTGGCTTGGTTCGAAAACTATTTTAGAAGTAAAGTATAAAGAAATACTTTCCAGATGTGAGGTTGTTTGTTCAGTTTGTTGAATAAGGATATCAAAGTGGCGGTTGTCAGCAAGAAAAAGATGTTGAGTAGATGGGGTGTATGATCAGTGAATGAAAAAGTTTGTTAAGCCCAAGAGGAGCTGAGTGAATGATTTGAGGGTTTGTTCAGATTCTTTAAGAAAAACTTATATAAGTTGGTTCAAGAAACCAAGGAACAAAAAATGATGTGGAACTAATAAAAAGAGGGACTGATAAAAATTATTAGTTAATTTGTCTAGGTTGTTTGCTGTGGATATATTGGTGTGCTTGGTGAAAATGGAGCTTTTTGGTTTATCCAGGAGTTGATTAAAAAATCAGTGGGTTAAGTAGGACTGATAATAAATTTATCAGTGGGTTCGGGTCGAATGATATTAACTCAGGGATGTTGTAATTATATCGGGCATAGCCTGATACGGGTCGATGATATGTGTAGTATGTGGAGCGTTGACCTATGAGCTGAAGCTGTTACAACATTACTTGGTAGTCAACTCGAATGGAAGTTGGTATTAGAAGTGTATACGAGTATGATAGTGACTCAGGAAAGAATCAGGGTTTGTTAGCCTCAAAATATTGAGTCGAACAATGGAAGTTCGTTCATAACTATATTAGGTCTCGGTCATTAAATTAATATACGTTGTAATAGGCTAGACGGGTAAACGGGCTCTTATTTGTAATCTAATCGGTCACGTGTATCGGGCGAAAGCCCAAGTAAACCCGAGCCCGGCCCGTAGAATTACTAAAGGCATGCAAGCCTTTTAGTCTTAACTATAAATACCCCTCTCCAAGGATGGAGAGGGTGTTGGTCTCATTTGTATTTTTGTGTGCAAGGTAATCAACCATCTCATTTTTCTCTCTACTTTCTCTCTCTAGTTTCTCTCTCTAAAATTCTTTCTTTATCTTCTCATCTTATTTTTCTTATTCAAGTATGAAGTGAAGGTGGTTTCGGGTTACCGACATTTGGTATCAAGAGCCAAGGGGATAATCTTTAGTTGTGTTCGTGTGGTTTTTTTTATATATTTTTTTCTTTGATCGAAATTCTATAAAACTTACAAAAGTGAGTTTTGATCTTCCTAACTACTCAAGGTTTTATCTTGTTTAAAGTTTAGGAGGTATTAATCTTTCATTTTTGTTGTTTTTATAAAATTCGGTTCGTTATTAAGTGAAAAAATCTATTATGAGTTTGAAAACAAATTCTACCGAAAAAATAGTATCATCCGAATTTGATTATAGAAAAAGATAGTACATCGAAATTGAATATTTATTCCGAATTTGGAAAAGGAGAACATGAATTGAGGCCTAGCTCAGTTGGCTTGTGTGGGTACATTAATATCTCACATTAAAGGTCCTGTGTTCGATTCCGGGTTGTGGCACTCTCCGTTTTATTTTTTATTTTTTAGTATTACCGAATTTGTGATAATTCCGAATTTGTAGTTAAATATCGAGTTTGGGAAGAAATATCACAAAGGTTCATCTAGCTTAGTTGGTTTAAAGAGTGTATGTTTGTAATCGTGGACATCTTGACTTCGACTCTTGGCAGTGGCATTTTCTTGTTTATTTTTGCATTTCCGAATTTGATAAACATGCCTCATCGAATCTGTATCTTATAATCATTATTCTGAATTTTGTAATAGTGCACATTTCTTTTCCGTTTTATCGGAAAGTATGTTCTAGGATTTCATTTCATTCTCGAAAGTTAGCATAAAGGTTGTAATAGATATACAAATCTTCGGTTTTATCGAGTTTTGTGTTAGGAGAGTTATTATCGAATTTTGTAATAGGCAAATTTGTTAGATAATTTCCATTTGTAACTTGTTGAATTTGCTTCGATGACTTGTTCGATAAATTTGTCCGAGAATTACTACCGAGTTTTGCTTTGTCAGAGAATTTCATCCGAGATCGATATTTGACTTGTCCGACAACCTGCTCCGAGTTTGATCTTAAACTTGTCCGAGAAACTTTCCGAGTTTGCTCTATCCGATATCTTACCGAGTTTATTACCGAATTTGCTTTACCGATTTTGTTACCAAATTTGTTACTAAATTTGGTACCAGATTTGTTTAATCAAATTTGTAAATTGAACCTGTAACATCAAGACAAAACCACAACACAACTTTATCATCTTAAGATCCTACATAATCATTTTCACTTCATAATTTAACAAATCATTCATCATGACAACTCCAATTGTAACTTCCACAACCGACAGTCAAATGCATAACAACATAATGGCAGCTGGTTCAAGGGATCGTCCACCAATGCTTGCAACAGGACGATATGCACAATGGCGATCACGGTTCTTACGATACATTGATACAAGACCAAATGGTGATGCCTTACGGAAGTGCATTCTCAAAGGTCCATACACTCCAACGATTGTCACAACACCAGCTGTTCCTGCAACAGAGGATTCTCCAGCAGTTCCTGAACAAACAACAGTCGAGACAGTTATGAATATGACTCCTGAAAACAGAGCTCATTTTGAATCAGAAAAAGAAGCGATTCATTTGATATTGACTGGAATTGGAGATGAAATATACTCAACTGTTGATGCATGTCAGACAGCTCAAGAAATGTGGGAAGCCATCGAAAGGCTACAACAAGGTGAATCACTCAATATTCAAGATGTCAAGACAAACTTATTTTGGGAGTTTGGTCAATTCACCTCTCACGATGGAGAAACAATTGAGTCTTACTACACAAGATTCTACAAGATGATGAATGAAATGATCAGAAACAATTTGACAGTTGCTACGATGCAAGTCAATGTTCAATTTCTTCAACAACTTCAACCAGAATGGTCAAGATTTGTCACAATTGTGAAGCAACAACACAAGTTGGATGAAGTTTCATACCATAAGCTCTTTGACATTCTGAAACAATACCAAAAGGAAGTTAATGAACTCCGTGCTGAAAGAATGGCCAAGAATGCTAACCCATTAGCACTTGTTGCTACTGCTCAAACACTTCAAGACCCTTATTACCAAACATCAAAACCTCACAAATCATATGCACCAACATCAAAAGCTTCACTTCCAACCAGATCTCATGCAACTACAAGATACAAAGGCAAAGAGATAGCCAAACCAATCACACCACCATCTGAGTCAGCTTCTGAAGAAGACAGTGATCCTGAACAAGCTCAGAAGGATAAAGACATGCAGAAAAATTTGGCTCTCATTGCAAAGTACTTCAAGAAACTCTACAAACCTACCAACAACAACCTCAGAACTTCCTCAAACACCAGAAACAAGAATGTGGATACTACTCCAAGGTACAAGAATGACAATCAGACTGGACAGTTTGGGAATCAGAGGGCAGTGAATGTTGTTGGGGCTAGGGAAACTGTAGGTGGTCCAGTAGTGCAACAGTCTGGGATACAGTGCTTTAACTGCAAGGAATTTGGTCATTATGCTAAGGAATGCAGAAAGCCAAAACGGGTTAAAGACTCCACGTATCACAAGGAAAAGATGTTGCTGTGTAAACAAGCTGAGAAAGGTGTTCAACTTCAAGCAGAGCAATCTGACTGGCTAGCAGACACGGATGAAGAGATTGATGAACAAGAGTTGGAAGCACATTACAGTTACATGGCAAAGATTCAAGAGGTTCCTAATGCAGACTCAGGCACTGACGCTGAGCCATTGGAACATGTACACTACGATACTGATCATAATGTGTTTGCCAATGACTTACAACATTTTGAGCAATCTGAATCCATT
>BQNB010162206.1:0-10544 GCA_026074375.1 Tanacetum coccineum | reverse complement strand
TCTCTATAAAGATACCATGTGCTATGTTAATATCCTATGTCGCGCCTTGCGTTTCCGCCTTGGCGGGGTGTGACATTAAATCTTTACTTTCTAATGTACTTTTGTATTTCAACTTGATAACTATGAAAACACATTTAGTTTCATCACTGAACTAGCTGTATTATCCTAGAACCATGTATACCCACCTCACATAGCAGGTGGAAAATTATAGATGACGGTTCTGTTTGAAGCTATGGCGACAATACATGCATTCTCTTTAACCATGCATCTACAACTGTAACATTACTATTTACCCGAGTAGTAAATTGGGGTCCATGTGCTTAATTTATATGAAATTAAAATTATTTTCCTTACACATCTGAATATTGTTGTTTGAAGCATTATTTTAAGGTAGATAGTCAAATTAGCGTAGATGAACGGAAAGACATTTCAAGTGCTTGGTAGAAGCCCATAAAAAGCTAAGACATACTCTCTGAGCAAAGGAAAAAGAGCGGCATATAGAGAAATCTTTTTCATCTGTCAAATGTAATGCCGCACAAAAAATTTGTTGCCATATATACGACTTACGAGGGTAGACAACCCCGACTTAGTGGTTGATAGAAATTGGGTTGTCAGTAGGGTTGGTCTACACAAAATTTACAGCATCGTATGATGTCTTTAACCGCTTTACTTTGACAAAGTCTGAGAAAATTAATAATGTTTATGTCATATTTGAGCAATTTTATTAAAGGTTGTATTACCATCTGTGCAGCTGAGTGGTCGATGAAAATGATGAAAGACTGAAGGGCTTAAAGAAAAACTACGGGGAAGACGTCCGTAGAGCTGTGTCAATCCCAGTGAAGCATACGTCACCTCAGAGCTATGGAAATTCGTCGATGGCAGAAAAGCTACTTTACAAGGAGGAGTTACTTATCTTCTAAAATTGTAGTATGTGTTTTTTGTAACAGCTTTCATATGCTGTTTAGACAACATAGAAAAGGGGTGTTTGGACACAGATTTTTACATTTGCGTATTTTGATTTTATCAGCTTTGTTATGCTGTATTTAACTTATGTTCGAGCACTATAAATGATTGAAATTTCTATGGCTATTTCTCTTGGAATAACTTTGCGGATTTAACGTATATGATAAAAACGATTTATACAAGTCGCGCCGTTTGTGTTTTTGGATTATGCTATATTGGTTATCAAGTCGCGTTTATTAACCTGTCCAAGTGACGACCCGATACAAAGGGCATTGATTGAATACGTCAATTTCAAACACCCCGCAGCGAAGCGCGGGCTTATAACCTTGTTATTATTACATTCAACAAACAAGCAGAAGTTTTTATTCAAAAAAAGACATATTAAAACTAAAGGGAGTGGTGGGTGAGAGGTCACGCATGAGGGCCACTCTCACAAGCCACTTTATTCCCACACATACTTCTCACGCGCGGAGGAGGAAAAAAAAGAGATAATAGAGGTGAGTCGGTCACCTCTTGGTTCCTGTGCTATCTTCGTTGATTCTATTGTTTTTTAATTTGTTTGTAAGTGTGTGTAAGGTATTTAGTGAGGTATATTTGTATAAAGTAGGTGTTTTAACGAAAGGTAAGAAGAATGTGATCAAAACGAGTGAAAGGTAAGAGGGAGTGAATGGAAGTGAGAGAAGAAATAAAGCTGAGGTAACGCTAATGCATAAGGTGGAGGAGTGTGACACTACCTTTAGCCTAACGGCTAAAATCACTTGTGGGCTTCTTCGTGCTTAAAATCTAAAAATTGGCACCAACAAGTACCCTACATAGTAGAGCTGCAAAAAAGAAATTAAACAATTACTCAGTTTTCAATAAATTATACATTTTATAAACTGCTAACTATTGTATAGACTAGGGATATAAATAATGAGGTATGCTACATCCACAAAGGTTTTACAAAAGAGAGAGAAATGAATAAAATGATTTAATTGGTGACAAGTCACTTTGTGGAAGTTTGTTTGTAGAAATTTTGTGGATGTAGCATTTTCCATAAATAATACAGTATTAACTAAAAGGGCCAGGTACAATTAATTACCTTCCAAATAAACAAGTAGAATGATTCAACGGCCTCATTGTTTTTAAGATCAACTAAGTTAGCCTTTCTCCAAAGTTTAAAACCAAGAATGCTATGAGCAAACACCTATGTACCAGGATAAGATTTAGAAATAGTGTTTATTTAAACTTTCTTAAGTAAAATGTATGGAAATGTGTTACCATAATCAATAGGACCCAACTATTGGTTGATGATAATCCTGTTAATATAGCTATACCGTATACACATTCGAGTAGATATGTACAAGTCCAAAACACCTGCGAAAATAAGCTTGTAATTATGTTTCAACGTATATGAAGAGATTTATTTTGACTTGTTACTGAAAGCTTTTATATTGCCCAGGTAGATTTATATTTACGTGCTCGCGTACCGGTTTTGGTCCAAATTTACATGCAAAGGAGTCAATTCCATCTATCTTGTCACCCTCGACATCAGGAATGTCCTAAAACGGCACATTTATATATAAGCACAATATGAATTAATGTCGGGATAAGCATCAATGTGACATCATATTGAGTACCTTAAATATTACTAGCACTGTTGAGTGGATGCTCATAATTCCGAATACAAAAATGGCATGCTTCGAAAGTGAGAGTGGGCTTCTATGCAGGCATGTCTGCAACGTTGATTTTATCTTAGTTCAGGAGTGTATTCGTTGATACTAGACAATTTTTTTTATAGATAAATCTAGATTTAACTTTTTCAGAATTTGGATAAGTAACTAACCTGAGCATGGAGATGGAACAGCATAGGAAAGAGCACTCCTTGAAATGTCCAACTGCACATCGCGACAAGCACCGGATACCTTTTCCATCGTAGTAATGGTAGCTAGAAATATGTACAACCAAAGGTGAGTCAAAGGTGCTATATGGAAAACTAGCTAATTGTTGTGATTTTGATCGGATAGAAATAAGTATAAGACTCACGTTCACAGAATATGCAGTTCCAACGGCATACCATAGGAAGATACACAACCTTAAATGCCAAGATTCAACACTCCATCCGAGACAGAAACCCTAATTTACATCAGAACAATATACCGTTATTTCTATCTTGCTAATTTTCATTTAATAAATTTTCTTGTTTCAGTAAGTTAGTTTGATGATAAAGTCTCGTTTTATTAACTTGCCATACCAAAATTGCATACAAAGAGGTGATTCGAACGCCATTCTCAACTGAAAGTTCGCCAGATGCCAATGGCAAGTGTGGCTTGTTGACCTTGTCGATATGGATATCTGAGAGTTGATTTATGCCCACAGTATACAAATTGGCCAAACAACCACCAATGACCGCCTAAGAATTACTCCTTGATCATTAATTTGATATGAAGTATAATTATTTAATTCTTTACTTTGTTATAATAAAATAAAAAGTCGTAATGAATATAAAAACATACCTGCAAAACTCCAAGAAAAAAAGACGGAGTAAAGTCTGTATAACTCTGGACGGCAAGCAAGCAAATTGAAATAATGGATAATATCTGCACAAGAAAAAAAATATATTTGATGAATTCATAATTACAAATAATCACACATGTTTGGATCTTTTATCCACAAGTCATGGTTACAAATGCTCATTTTGTTACATTACTTTAATATATCGCCTATCAGCAATTATTCGTGTTATGATTTCATGCAAGTAAAGTTATATCTCTTAAAATAAATAAGCATTGCTTTATTTTTTTCTCGATAAATTTTGATGTAATGAGTTAAAGATAGAAAATGTAGAGGTCATACCGTTCCCTTTAGCGTATAGGCTCTTGAATATCTGTAAATTACCCATAACGTTGCTCCAAGGGATTTGCCACTGATTTTTGGAACAAAAGTTGGTGAATCGTGTGCTTCACGAGAGTATTCAGAGACAACATTTACGTTTCGTTTATGTAGAGTGGTGGTACTTCCATTATGGTTCATGTTGGGGACTTTGAAAACAATGAAGAGCTGTTAACAATAGAAACTGTTTTTTTAAGGGCTGGTATATAGTAATAAAAACTTAGCAAAGTGCTAAAAGCAAAGCTTAGAAACAGTAGAAACTGCTATTAACACCAATCTGTATAGTTGTAGGATTTGAAGAAGAACATTAGGAAGGTTTTATAGCCAATTCAATCATCATCCAGTTCACGTTTTTCATTGCCAAGGCACGTGGTGTGCTGAATAATACTACGAGTATATTTTATTTTGATTATTATTGTATGGCAGCCATTGAAGAAGCTGGTAGATGCTTTGTCTTTAAGTATGAAGTCAACTATATTTTCTTGAATTTATTAAGAACGATTGCATGTATTACAAATAGGGATGGAAAAAAACCCGAACCAATGGGGAAATCTAAAACCCGAAGTTTTTGGGGCGGGGCGGGGCATGCTTATTGGGTTACGGGGCGGGTTTCGGGGCATTAACGGAGATTCTTATCGGGTTTGGGGCGGGGACGGAGCATTACATCCCCAACCCGCCCTGCCCCGAAACTTTACATACATATCGATATATTCTTTTCATATATTGTTATGTTAGTATTTACGTAATAAACCAATATTATCAAAATTTTGTAGTATTATATCTTTGCAAGATTGCAAGTTGTGATTAATAAAAACCTTTTTGTGTAATGTTTTTAAAATAAGTTTTGATTTTTTTAACGAGGTTATAATTATTTATGTATAATTTTTTGAAAACTTATGAACGCTACTAGTAATTATTATATTATTAGTGGGTTCTTGATTATTCATATTATTATATGTAATCACATTTGTAAAAAAATATGACGTAAAAATAATAATAAACGGAGAACAACGTGTATTTGGTGGAACAATGCGCTCGTAAAGTCGCCCCGATAAGATCTCCAACGGGGATCGAAGCGGGTTTGGGGGAACATCTCGCCCCAATGGAGCGCCTCGATAAGATCCTCATTGGGGATCAGGGCAGGTTTGGGGCGTGGTTTGCTAATCGGGTTTGGGGATGGAGGGTGGTCGCCCCGCCCCACACCCGCCCCATTGCCATTCCTATATTACATATTATATCTAACTAGTTGGATACTCGCGCATAGCGGCGGCAATTAAAAAATTGCTAACCCATACTCGCTCCGCAATTCCCTACCCGCTTTAGAGAAATTCATTTGTTGGTTTACGTAGCCTTTCCGCAACATCATCTTTTTAACATCATTCCTCGCCTTGTATAAAACACTCACACTCTCTTACCCATCAAACATTGATTCTCCATAAAGATATATATCTTTTACGAATCAAGTTTGTATTCAACTTAAGTTAAAGTTGTTAAAAAATTCAAAAATAAAACCCACTAAAATGTGAAAACTAAAAATTTATAAAATATATCAAAATGAATGTTGAATTAAAGATCACGGAATTTTAGAAAATACGGTGAAATTAGATCATAAAAAAATAAAATAGATAAAAAGATATGTCAAATTGAAAATAAAAGTGATTTTTTAATTAAGAAGTGTCACATGTCACTCTAATTTTTGGTGAAATCAGAACAATGATAGGTGACCATCTCGTAAGTCCTCACAAGGTCGTCAAGAACAAAGATCGTGATCAAGATGTTACGACGTCTTTTTATAAAAACTAGTTGGTTACCCGCGCATAGCGGCGGTAATAGAAAATTTACTAACTCAACTCTTTACGCAATTTCCTACCCGCTTAGTAATTTCGTTTCACAACACTTTAAATGTATGTGTTCGTTTGGGTTTCTCGTAGCTTTCCCGCAACACCATATTAACATCATCATTCTCGCATGTAAAGAGACAACACACTCTCCGAAAGTATATAGTTTTAACGTATCAAGTTTATATTTAATTAAGGTTAAAGTTGTAAAAAATATAAATCAACATAAAATAAACTCACTAAAAATGTAAAAAAACAAAAAAATTATAAAATATAACAAAATGTATGTTGAATTAAAGAGCACAAAATTTTAAAAAATATGGTGAAATTAGATCATAATAAAATTAAATTGATAAAAAGATATTTCAATTTGAAGATAAAGGTGATTTTTTAATCAAAAGGTGACACATGTCACTTTTTGATATGATTCCAAAAAATGAGATGAATGGTCAAGATTGCACCTCCTTATATTAATTTTTAATGGGTCTCACATTATAAATGTTTTATATAGTAGTATAGATAAACGATGACACTTTATATATAACATGCCTTCTTGAAAAGCTTCTCGAAAGGCTTCAATATATAATTTCGCACCGGGCTCTAAATAAATTTAAAGTTTTAAGGACGGCACTGCTCGCTATCTTAGGCTGGATGGAGTAAGGATGGCAAGCTCACCATCCACCTCAGCGCCACGTCAGCTTTTTCTCTCCAACTTTACCACCCACCATTCAACCGTTTTAACACTCACCTTTCATACCAAACTCACCTTACAACATCATTTTTTTATTTAATTTACTTTCATTCATAAATTAAAAACGTTAACGTAAACGTACAAAATTAATAAAAACGTAAACGTAATTAAAGACTTTTATTCATACATTAAAAACATTACATAAAAAGGTACAATACGAAAATAAAAATACATAACAAAGTACGAAACAAACAAAGCTAAAACTAAGCATTTTGAGCCAAGTGTTCTTATCAAACTCATTACGACTAATCAAATGATACAACACTGACTCTTGTAGCCGAGAATGCACTTTCATTGTAGATAGATCCAAGAATATCGGTATACCCTCTAACTTTTTTATAGAATGAACTTGCTATTGTTGCAAGTTCTTTCTATTGATTTTGAAAAATCCCAATCACAACTCATAGCTTTCCTTCCGATTTCATCGATAAACATGTTTCCACATCTTGATATCACTGTGTATAACTTTTTGTCATCTCCAAGACCCGAGTAAGGTAGTCAAGTCTTTAGCTCACCTAAGCTAAATCTAGCTCGTTGTGCCCCAAGTAAGCGACGCCTCTTAAATCCCATTTATAGATCTGATTCAAGACTACATTGCGATTACTCATAAACTAATATCATCATCATCACCTTCATCACAATTAACCATTGAATGTGGTAGATAATGATGAGTTTTTGATGTTGCAAGCCCTAACATTAGCCTAACCGTTCTGAACTCGACCATCCCTGCTGGCCAGTCTTATTAAGAGCTATTTGATGGCAGCTCTTGGTTTGTCGGCCTCCAATAGTTGCCCTGTGTAACAGCACCGAAACCAACCAAAAGCCATTCCGAATTATCACTGGAACTCAAAGCGTCGCCACGGTATCTCCTTAATGGAATTAGAACTCTTATTTTGACATTGGTTCTTCGTATTGCGGTTGTAGAAGCTGGAGCAGTAAGGCCCCTTGTTCAGTCAACATAAACACAGTCCCATTTCTTTAAAAATGGTTTAAAACCAATTAACAAATTCAAGTAGAAAGTACTAAATCTAAGAGAACATTTATTAAGTTAAATTATTCATTCTATATTTTGAGGATAATTGTAATAAAATTATCTTACTTTTCACTTTTTTTGATTTTGCATGTAGCATCCTGTTCAATCGACTATTTAATAACTAACGTTTTGAATTTCGATTATTCGATGTATCGATTCCCAAAAATGCGTCAATCGATTCCAAAAATGCTTCACCGGACCCAAAAATACTTCAATCGATAAACAAAATGAATCAGAAAATAAAAAGTTGTATAAATAGTTTGGAATGAGAAAGAGCACTACAACCAAAAAGGGTGAGAGGTAAGATACTGTAGAAATGTATCCGGTTTGCAGTCTCATGTACAGGACCTCTTGACTTTGTCATTGTGCCCATTCTCTCTACTTAATACTTTGGTGTCGGTCTTGTTTGTATTGTTTTGTTATATTCAGACAAGCGGCCCAATAGCGAACCTTCCTCGAGCCCAATATATTGGAAGAGTGCAGCTAGAGGTTCAAGCCATCAATCACATTCGTGGTTATCACACACACATCACAATCTGTTTATCAATATACAAGAATTATCATTCTATTAATCTGACAGTTGTATTGGTATTTCTCTAGTGATATCAATGTTTGTGATTGATATTGCTTAATTGTAACACTAATAACCCGGGATTTGCCTAATCCAACCAATAAAATCCAAAAAGAATAGACAATTGTCTTTTGAGTCCAAGATTGCAGAAAGATTAAAATGACAAAAGAAGCAAAAACAACAAATACCACAAAATACAGAAAATAGACAAAGAGTTCAGAGCAAAAAAAGAAATCAGCCAGAAAACACAGCCGATCGAGCCCTACACAGGAAACTAAGGAAGTCAAGAGTCCAAATAAATGAAGCCAGGACCAATATGTCAATTTCAAACTTCAATGGGTTCCTTATAAGTTTTGAATCATGACAAAAGTGCGATAAAAGTTGAGAAGTTGCTTTATAAATGGGAAAATAGAAGATTTGAAACACAAGGCCAAAAGTGAGGTTATGAAGACTTTCTTATTACGTACAAATACGAATACAAATACAAGGAACCAATTGTGCATAATATACCACAAACTTCAAACAGACATAAGCGGCAACACCCCCAACACCTTTCTAACCGCTATTTTTTTCCCGCCAAAAAATACCCACAACCCAAGCTGCCTAATTCTTTTCCACCCCGCCCTTTACTCTTCACTACTTCATCAAAATTTTCTTCCACATCTCCCACCCCGGCAACACCTTATTGGTCCCTGACACCACATTAACGTTGATCAAGACTGCCAAAAACAAGCTAAAATGATCCACGGCTGTATTATTAAGAACTTCAAGAAACTCTTCCTCCTCTTCACCGCTCCTCTATAAATAGAGCAATGTAATTCATGTGATGGTTGTTATTTTGTTTAATTTCAGTTGTTGTTTTCCTCCCATTTTTAACATTCCTTTTCAAGTCTTTTAGAACGCAGTTCAAAACACCTTTACTTCTTTCCTTGCCTGTTTGTACAATACTTGCAGTTGAGTAAAGAAAATTCAGCTTTCAAAGTTCCTAGGTTGATTTCATTTAAGCTTTTCATTTATAAGCTCTCAATAAGCGCTTTAGAGCTTAGACATATTCATAAGCTAAATTCAGTCAAATGTTGCTCTTAAACAGTCATTTACCTCTTTAGTTCACTTGTAAAGCAAAGCAGTCCATTTGAGTTCTTTTTGAAGTCATATTGAAGGTTCAAAGAGGAAAATACGCTAAAATTTAGCTTAATATGCTTGTTGCTAGTTAGAAGCCAACTAGGTGTATGATTTGAGCCACTCACTCTACTAGAGTGGCTCTAGTCCTGAGACTCCAAAATTCCAGGTTTTATTTTCTACATTTTATTTTAGCAATTATACAGCTTATTTCAAACTGCTTATTTCTTTTAATCCTAAAGTTCAAATCCTGTTTCATTTAGCTAGTATAGCTTTTAGATGTAATAGTTTTAAATTTACTTAGTTTAGAATCAAGTTAGCTTCTAAATTTCAAATTCTGTCATTATTAGTAGCAAAAGCTAGGAGAGTAGCTTGCTTATTTCTCTTAATAAGCTAGTAGTTTTACTGCTTAAATAGTTTTATTAGGTTAATTTTAGTAATAGTAGATAAAAAGCTTTACAAGTTTTAGTGTTTAAATAAGCTTGAGGTACAAATAAGTTAGACAGTTTTTCAATAAGGTAGTGTTTGGTTTAAGCTTACTTTGACTTCTAAAGTCAATTTCTCTATGTCAAATTTGCTCATTTAGTTGAGTTAGGGTAGTATAGCAAGATTTAAGCATGTCTTAGAGGTTAAAGTCTAGTTTTACAAAGTTTGGAGTTGAAAATCTTTTGCCACTAGCACCAGGGCAGGAATAATCTCAAGGTTACTGTAGGTTATTAGTGTTTTTAAGGAATTGTATAGTTTAAACTTGGTTAATGTAGGTTCAACAACAAGAATCTAGATAGTAGAAGAGAATTCAACCTGCATTTAAGCTCCTTGCACACTGCACCAGCAACAACAGCCAATGCTATTGTTTGTTCAAAACAGTTTCAAAGTCTAAAAAACTTGCACTTTTTAATTTTAATTTCTTTGTTAATCTTGTAAAAGCTAGGCCAAAGTTTGTTTAGACATCTTTAGTATACATCCTGAGCTACACATAGCTTCTGTTGTCCTTTCATTTCATCTAGTAATAAGCCAAGAATAAGCCAAAGATCTAAATATGCTTTTAAACACAACTTACTGTGACAGAACCAACTTGCTTATTTCTTAGCTTATTCTTTTGTCCAAAGTTAGAAGTGCCTTTATTAAAGTTGTAGGGATTAAGCTCATCTTTAACTTTGTAGTTTTAAGTTTTTTCTGAAAACCACTTTTTAATAAGCCAAAATAAGCTGAAATCGTAGGGTCTAATGTGTAATTCTTTAATAGTTTAGGGTTACCCGTTTACACAGTAGTGTAAATTTCCCATATTTAGCCCGCCTACCCTGTTCTTTCTTTAATTGCAATATCTACCCTGTCTTTTTAGTTTACATAAAATAGTTTTAATATTTTAGAAATTAGTTTTATTAAATTAGGGTTTAG
>BQNB010162205.1:0-14589 GCA_026074375.1 Tanacetum coccineum | reverse complement strand
TGTAGATTTTGACCTTTTGCCTTGGTTAAGGGCATTTGGTTGAGATTTGCATTTGTGTTATTTTATATATACGTACTATTTGACGAATCAATTATGATGACGATTTTTATGACTATGTTGATATTGAGGAAGACGGAGGAGAGATTGATCTCGACTTTTCTAAGATCGTTGACATTTCTCTTTGGGAGAAATTAGTCGAAAGTTATCTTTTAATTGAAAAGATTAACGCTTTTAATCTCTCTCCTCCTATTCCGATTTCTCCTATAATTTGCCCCTCCTCTACTATTCCCGTTGTGGATCTTGATTTACCTTTAGAGGAGGCGGATTTGCTTAGTTTTTCGGATAACTCGATAACACGGGGTATCGAGAGTGACCGTGATTCAGGGGAGGACACTACTTCTATTGATGATTTACCTCTTGATGATTCGATGATTTTTTCCGAGTATGAGTCATTTACTTTTGATGATGAGCCCGTGATGGCTGAAGTTAATGTTTTTGATGAAATTAACACTAGTGAACTTTCTTACCCGGGTATAGGTGAAAATGTTGTTTTAGATGAAGAGGAAGATTCCTTCACATTCACTACCCGATCTTTTTTACCATGTGTCACCTATCCTGAGGTTTTACCTACATCTTACTCCACGGGGAGTGAAGATAAAAATTTTAAACCGGGTATTTTTGATAAGGATGCTTTTAAGGATAAGAGTTCAAAAGAGTTAGCTCCATCTAAAGCTCTTTTGACTCTTGATGTTTTTGACCCTCTCCACCCACCCTTAATGAACTTCAATGATACCAAAGCATTTTTCGGGTTCTCATTTTCAATTTTGAAAATCTTTTCTACAAAATTTGTTGAACCCGGAATCAAAAATGCTACGGTATATCTTTCATTCCTAGTTTGGGGAGGTTTTTACCTCTTGGATTTTCTTTACCATTGCTATTATCCACCATAAAAAAAAACTAGTTTGGGGAAAGAGTCAAGCGAAGGGGACTCTATAATAAACAAGCGCTTCGTGGGAGGCACCCCATGCTTATCCTTTTATTTTTATTTTCTTTTCATTTTCTATCATCTTTGCTTCCCCAAGGACAAATTAATTCGGGGGCGAGTATAGCTTGTACTCGGTTAACAAAAACTAAGCCGTTTAGAGATGTTTTGAGCTAACAATGTAAAAGAAGAGAGGAAACTTGTTCTTTTTCGTCTCTTGTTGGTTGTTTGTTTTGTCTAGGTTTTCCGGATTTTGGTGGCAAGACCTTAGAATTTTTGTTAAAGATTCCTTTTGACCCTTATTTTTAAACTTTGAGGACAAAGTTTCATTTTAGTTTGGGGAAGGATATTGATAAGTGCTTAATTACACATATCTTTTACCTCTAAAAACGAGCTACAATAACCAAAAACGGACTCAAAATGCCACCCTTTATTTTTAAACTTGATGACAAAGTTTCAATTTTATTTTGGGGAAGGATATCTTCGCATATGACTTGCACTTCACACAACCTTGTTTGAATCTTTTTGAATACCTTTTTGTGAAAAAAGTGTAGAATTTAATTTTGCTTACAAGAGAAAGGCATACAAAAAGCTTAAGATTTTGAAAAAACACCACATTATGGTAGACCTTGGTGAATGAAATAGAGTTAATATTGACTTTGACACGGTGAAAATGTCCCTAGCTAGTTCTTTAACCTACCTTTATTGTAAGGCCTAAGTCTTTCCAACAAAATCCATTGCTTTGGCTTTTAAAATTAAGAACAAGAAATGATGCAGTTAAATATAAAGAGTATTCAGTTTAAGCAGAGGTTTATTTGGAAAACCTAAAGCTTATAATTAATGATTTGTGTTCTTTTTACTCCCTAAAGCTCTTAAACACAACATAATCATACGTTCATCTTTTTAATTTAGCAAAGTCAACCAATGTTTTAAAAAATTCTTAACATTTATGCAAAAAGATTCATAATAATATGTAAGTAAGATATTTGGCTTCAAATTTTAATTGCTTTTCTAAAAAGAAAATTTTCCAGTCAACAAAAGATATATTAAAAAAAAGAATGCCAATAATGCATTTCTATTGCAAAAGCATTCTTTTTCGTGCCAATGAAGCATGTCAGAACAAATAGAATAAACAAAAGCATAATTAGTTTTTTAATCGTTGGCCGTATCCATGTTGAGAGAAAGCTCGGAATGGGGACGCAACTAAGGATTAAAGCTATGTACGAAGGGCATCAATGTATCGTAGGCAATCATCCACTAGGAGCGCGTCTAGTGATGATTTGCAAACAAAGTGGGACATTTGATTCTAAGCTTATGTAGTGAAAAGGTGTTGTCGCGATAACCACAAACGTAGCAAGCGGAGTGGGGTTCGAACTAAGAAACACCGGTTGTGTTGCGATATCCTATTTGGGAGAAAGGCCTAAGTTATGGATTTCGAAACAAGAACACACATCCTATTGCAAGAAACAAAAAATACTATAGTAACAAGGAAAATAAAAAGAATGGTTTAAAAATTTCATTTTCCTCAAATCAATTTATAAAGATTTTTGTTTCCAAATCTCTTATAGCTTTGAGATCGAGATTATCATATTATTACATTTGAGGGCTCACAATGCATATTTGTAAAGCTTAGATGAATTTCAACTATTAATATAAATTGATCCTATGTTGAGTTAAAAAGAGTGCAACACATCTTAATCATAAATTATTCCCGGGAGGTGAAAAGTTCACAAGTTATAAGTATACAGAGCTTAATCATTTGGACTTATATTGATCAATGATCTTTATATCAGCTTTGTTTAGACTAGAGAAAAGTCAAGATGACGAATTTTCCTCTTTTGTGCTCTATTAATCGGGATAGCCTATTACTAAAGATCCTAAAAAAAAAAGTTGCAAACTTGCAATGAATGCCATTAACGTGTATTTCCATGAGAATAAATGATGAGAAAAAGGTGAAAGTTGTTTAAAAAAGGTAATTCATAAAAGGTTTCTAAACAAGGCATTTTGGAAAAAAAACTTCTTATTTACAAAGTGTACACATTCATAACATTTCGTGAGGACACGGCAATCCTTTAGTTTTGGAATATTTTTGAAATTTGCTAATTGTATACTAATTTACCCGGATTTTGCCAAAAAAGCCAATTAAATCAAAAGAATAGAAAATGTGTGCTTTTGTGTCAATTGTGCAGGAAAGGATTGAAAAGACAAAAAGAAGCAAAAACGATCAAAAACCGACAAGAAACGAAAAAAGACAAAGAGTCAAGAGCAAAGACAAAGAAATCAGCCAGAATCACAGCCGCATCAGCCGCCCCAGTCCAAACCAGTCAAATAAAGTGAATAAAAGGAAGTCAAAAGCCTAAGATAAAGTCAAAGGGCCATTATTGTCAAGTGTTCAAAGTCTAAAGAGCTTATTTGGAAGATTGAAGTATCAAGGACCAAGTTTGCCAAGTGTTGAAAGATGTTTGTAAAGAAGAAATAGAAGAAAACAACACAGGTGTGAAAATTGCAAATTTCACAAACTTCTTTAATAACTAAAATAGGCGGGAACAAAAAAGACAAGGGCTAATCCTCATATCTCCAAACGTCGTTTAAACTACAAAAAGGGCGGTGTAATTCCCAAGGACCTAATTGTCGTCAATACCCAAACATTCAAACAATAACCCTGCTTATACCGCATCTACCCAACAACCCTTAGAACTATTTTCCCGCCATTATGCCACAAACCCAATCCCGAAATTTCCCACACCCCGCTCCCTTTTCTCTTATAAAATCGTTTCATACACTCTTCCCCCCAAACTCACAAACCAACAAACGAAGATGGCATCCAATGATTGAACGAACAATAAACTCACGTCTTATGATTCCAACTCCCAAATTGGACTTCAAAGGATCAAGGGCTGTGATTTAAAGGAATACTCTAGAAATCCTTCCCTCTCTTCTCCCCTCCACAAAAAATACGAAGCTAAGGACTACATATTTCCCTGTTGTTTGATTTTGTTTAAAAATATACAGTAAGTCTTTCTTTCAAAATTAAGCAATTCTTTTAAGACTTTAGTTAATAAGCACTATAAGCTCTGTAATCATTCCTACATCTATGTACTCTTACAATTGTGAAATAATATACAGTTTACCAGCCTAAAGTGTCTTCTAGTTTTTAATTTCCAATCGTTTTTTGATCAATAAGCTCTAAATAAGCCCCCTAGTGTGAGCTTATAGATATCTCAAAACTCAATAGTAGTTAAAGACTTTGTTCATAGAAGCTACTTGTAATCATTTTACATCAAATATGATCAAGTGCATTCAGTTTGATCATGTAATGGAAGCTTATGAAGTAATAAGCTCTATCTAGCTTATTGAGCTAAAAGCTCTGGTATTAGAGGCTAGGGAGCCATTTAGGATCAAATTTGTTAGCCACTCATTCCACAGGAGTGGCTAAGTGCTGAGACTTCACATTATGCAGGTTTACTTCTTCATTTACATTTTAGCATTTGGAGCTTATTTCAAATTGCTATTTCATATGAGATCTAATGTTTAATACTGTTTCATTTAGTTAAGACAGCTTATAATACTGTTAGTTTAAAGCTAGTTTAGTTTAAAACCAAGCTTGAATGTACTCTTTAAATTTCTGTCATAAGTGAGTAGAATAAGCCTAGAAGATAAAGTAGCTCATTTTTCTAAATAAGCTATAGATTTTATAATTCAAATAGCTCTATTAGGTCATTTAGAGTAGAAATGGATAAATTGTTTTAGGAGTTTAAGCTTTTAAATCAGATTTTAAGTGCATAAAGGTTTGAACTGTCATAGTTAAGGAGTGTTTGGCTTAGGATAAATTTGACCAATAAAGTCAACAACATCTTAGTAAAACAGATTTAATAGCTGAGTTTCACTTAGTAATGAAGTTTAAGACAGCTTTTAGAAGTTAGATTTTAGAAATTAAAGTTTTAGAGTTAAAATTCTTCTAACTAGCACCAGGACAGTTTTTGAGTTCAAGTAACTTTAGGATTAAGTGTTTTAAAGCATTCTAGATTGTTAGTTTAGATAATACAAGATTATGCATACTTAGTAAGTAGATTTAGAAAGTTTCTCCCTCAAAATTTTAGCCTGTCTCTTTAATTTTCTTTGTCAAAAATATCAGCAGCAACAAACAAGCAGCAGCAACACTTAGCAACCTTTTTCTTTTAGATTTTCTAGTGATCTTTGTTAAAATTTAGCCTTTTTCTTTTTAAAATCCTTTAGTATACCTATTAAGCTACATTAAGCTTCCCTTGTTTTCAATTTTCATCAAATAATAAGCAAGATACAAGCCAAAATGTGAAAATACTCCTTGTGCCTTACTTTCTGTAACAGCCATGGATCAGCTTATTTTCTAGCTTATTTCTTTGTTAAAAGTTAAAATTGTCTTTATTAAAGTTGTAGGGATTAAGCTCATCTTCAACTTTGTAGTTTTAAGTTTTTGCTAATTCTCAATTTTTCAATAAGCTAAATAAGCCAAATTCGTAGGGTCTCTTTGGTATTTCTCTTAAAGATTAGGGTTAATCGTTTTAACTGCTGTGTAAATTTACTCAAGTTCACCCGCCTACCCTTTAGTTTCCTCTCTGTCAATTCCTACCCTGTCTTTCTTAGTATAATAAAAAGTTTAATATTTTTAAATTTTAGTTTTAATAAATTAGGGTTTATCTTTTAATTGATCAAATTAGAGTACAATTAGTTAGTAGAAATTAGGGCTTTTATTTTTTATAACTTTCTGCACCTTTGTAGTTTCTAAAAATCATTTTTCCATATTTTTTCAGTTAAATTTGTATTTTCTAGAAATTAAAATAGATTTTAGTCAATTTCTTTTTCTTATAAAAATCATAAAAAATAGAAAAATAGTTGAAAAATTAAAATTCTTTTTGCATTAATTTTCATTTTAAATCTAGTATTTTTGAAAAATAAAAGAAAAATTTTAGTGTTAATTTTTAGAAAAAGTGTATTGTTTAAATAAATCACTAAATCCTTTAAAAAATCATAAAAAATTCCAAAAATACATAAAAAAATTCCAATTCTTTTATCCTAAAATTTTCATTAAAATTTCTGATTTTTAGGTATTAAATTTGTTAAAAGTCGTGTTTTAGATTTTAAATTTCAGTTTTAGCTCGCGTTTATTACATTTTGTGCATTTAAATTTTGTGCTAGTTAATTGTTTTTTAATTCATGCTATTATATTTTGTAGTTTAATCAAAAATTCAAAAATCCCTTTATCATTCTTAGCTCGATTCCGAATTATTCCTAAAATTGCTCAATCACATTTCGTTGGGACACGACCCAGAAAAAGTACTTTCCCCCGGATTAAAAATATACAAATTGTTTTTTCTTTAGTGAGATTTTTACCTTATAATCCTTGTTTGAGAAGTATTTTGGAAAAAATTCCTTACGAGATTTAACTATATCCGTATATTAACTTTGTTTAAACCGCATCCAACGCACTTTGGGCCTTTCCTTACGCTTTCAAACACCATCGAGTGTACTCCTTACAAGCTCGTGTACGGAAAGGCATGTCATCTACCGACCGAGCTCGAGCACAAAGCTTATTGGGCCTTGAAGCATGCAAACTCTGACCTTAAGTCCGCGGGTGATCACCAGAAAGTTCAACTCAATGAATTAAATGAACTTCGTGATCAAGCCTACGAGAACTCTTTGATCTACAAAGAGAAGACAAAGAAGATCCACGACTCCAAAATCAAGAACCGCGTTTTCAACGTTGGTGACCGAGTCCTTCTTTTTAATTCTCGATTGAAGATTTTCTCGGGTAAACTTAAAACCCGTTGGACCGGACCGTTCACCATTGCCCATGTGAACCCTTATGGCACCGTCGAGTTATCTCAAACCGACGGGCCAAATTTCAAGGTAAACGGTCTTAGACTTAAGCACTACTTTGGAGGGGACGTACCACATATGGTTGTCCCGGATCTCTAAACCTTCCCCAAGGACTAATGAATTCGGGGACGGGTCAAGCTAAGTGACCTTAAACAAGCGCTTCGTGGGTGGCAACCCATGCTTATCCTAATATAATATTAATGATAGTAATGAATAAGTGTTTTGTAACGTGAGGAGGTGTGCCTCTTCCATTCTCGTTTGCTTGTGTTTTTGTGATGATTGTCCAGGATTGTCCCGGATTTTTGAAGCCTCTCGTGCTCACGGTTTTTGTCCTTCGTTCACAAGAGCTTCAAATCCTCAGCTTCATTTTGGGAATCCAATATCCTAATCTTATCGACTAACGCTCATCTTTAGCACACTTAATAAACGGCTTTAGAGTGACGTAGAGACCCTTCTTAAAACATTGAGGACAATGTTTAGTTCTAGTATGGGGGGGGATCTATCGATTTGATTATGCTTGCAGCCGTTGTTTTCACGTAATCCCGTTTTTACCACTAAAAATACCAAAAAAATTGAAAAAATTTTCAAAAACAAAATAAGGGTTTTGTCACAATTTTGACTTTCCTGCTGGGTAGAATAAGAATAAATTTTGACTCGATCGAGCGTGTTGAGCTCTAGCTTGTTCCTTAACTTTTAGACTAAGCATTCGCGGAAATTTGCGAGGAACGAAAAATGATAGAGTTAGTTATGAGTTAGATGCTAAACAAGGATTATTTGGAAATCTTAAGAGCTCATGTGTGTAATTTGTGGCTTTTTCTCCCATAAGCTCCTAACCGGACTAGTAATACGTGCTATTTTTGGAAATTAAACTTAAATCAACAATTTTAATCAACAATTTTTGAGATGTAATCAATAATATTTTTTTAGTCTTAGTTCAAATTTATACTTAAATTTTCCAAAAAGAAGTCTTCTCTATATCGTGAAGTAAAGTAAAAATGAAAAGAATGAAAAAAAGAAGAAAAAAAATGAATGATGAATAAGGCAATAATATAAACTGTGGGCTGATAAATGTTTGCTGCATCTTGTCGGCTCACAACTGATGTTACATCCTTCTAAAGAAAGCCCATAGTAAGAATAATAATCCAAGACCGATAAAAGTTTGCTGCATCTTGCCGGCTCACAACCGATGTTGCAGCCTTCTAAAAGGTCGAGGGTTACGATTGCATCATGGTTATTTAATTGTTAGTGTGATTTTAATTAAATATAGGGAAACACCTTTTTCTAAATTTAAATATGCTTTTGAACTAAGACTATTTCATTTTAAGTTGTGGTTTTTCTAATAAGCTTATGTATAAATGGGAAACCTAAGAGTTTTGAAACCGTAAGGTCTATGAGACCCGATCTTCTCTGTGGGGTGTCAAAAAGGCTGGTCAACTGAGAGCGAAAGGCGGGAAGTTGCCGAGACGAAAGTCGCTACATGGGATGATCTCGCCTTCAAACTCATTATTCTCGGGTGAAACGTGAAGCATAGTAATTTTGCAAAACGTTGATCCATGGTTGAAATTCAAAATGGCACATTCACTTAATATTTATAATAATTTTCGGGAGTAAAAAGTTCACAAGTTACAAATATGAGTAGTGTTAGCATCTTAACTTATATTTAACGGTGATTTCGTTTTAAGCTTGGTTTGGAATAAGTGAAAAGTCAGGAACGATAAATTTATCCTTTTTAGGGGATTTTAGGATTGAAATGTGTCTTGTTCTATGACCCTAAAGTTATAAAAATAACGAAATTCAAATATGTTAGTTAGTTGCTTAAAAAGAAAAAATGAAAAAAATACAAAAATATTAGTAGTAGTAAGTGTAAATATTTAAAAAATGGTCAAAACGGGGCTTTTCAAAGACATTTATTTCTTTAATTCCCCTCGATGAACATTTAGCTACTTTTCGAGGTAATTAGTCGAGGGGGATTGAGATTCTTAGTTTTCTTAAGTGTTTACATATAGCGTTGCGTGAGGACACGTCAATATCTTAGTATGGGGGATTTTGGTATATGCTTAATTACACATACCATTTATATTAAAACCGGACTTAAATAACCAAAAACTTATGTTTTTACTTATATTGTGCAGGAAACAGATATCCGAAAAAAGGACGAAAAATCAAGCCAAAACGGACAAAACCGGGTACGAAATGGAAAGAGCGTGAGAAGTCAAAAAGTCAAAGTCAAAGTCAAAAGTCAACCAAAAAGTCAACCCCGACAAAGTCAAAGTCAAAGACGGAGCCGAAATCAAAGAAATACTTAATGGGCCAACCCGCACCCATCTAATGGGTCAGGTCAGCCCATTAAGGTATTACATGAAGACTTATGGTATAAGCATTTAAAAAAACCCTTTTTACATATCCGGCCCAATCTTTGGCCCAAGACCCTCAACTTAACAGCCCAAAACATATGAACCAAACGGCTGTTTCATCACAAGGACCATCTTTGCAAACACAACATACACTTTCATGGGCTTAACTTGCCAAACCCCTAACCGTATATAACCACAAGGACTGTGGGTGTAAAACAACCATACAACATGAGGGACCATTCCTGCCAAACCTTTACCCTGTGATATCAAAACACTGTATATCTTCCCCACATTTCCTGCCAAACCCTTTTGGCACTATTTACCCGTCACTTTCCTTCTCCCCTGCAACATACAAACAAAACCCATTAAAACCCATCAAACCCCACCTTATAAACAGCCAAAGCCATGTGGGCAATCCCCTTAAACCTAATTTGACATAGGAAAATGACAAAGAATCAAGGGTTGAGATCACTAGACTTGGAGGGCACATAATTTAGATGGCTTGGATTAATCTTTGAAGTCTCTCACACAACAAACACACCCTTGTTCTGTCTCACAAAAGAAACACAACTTGAAGACTCAAGACCCTAAGACTTTAGTATAAATTAGGACCTTGTAAGCCATTGTTGGCATCTAGTTTACTTTCAGTTTATTTTAGTTTAACTTAGCTTATTTGTACTTTCCTTTTAAACCTTGTAATGTTTTTAAGTTTAATGAAATTTGAAGTTTGTTTTTAGAAATCTGTTTTCAAGTTTTAAAGTTAATTTATGTTTCAAAATCAACTAAAAGCTCTCATTTTATAACTCTTTATAGCGCTAGTTATTCACCTAAGCAATGAAAACTTTTCTAGTTTTGTGTTGTATAGAACTAGGTCACCAAAATTTACCCAAAAACTATTGGTAGATAAGCCAAAAAGGGAATGCTTATGTTTTTACTAGCTTGGTCTTTGACAAGCTAAGCTTGTAGATCACTTATTTATAAGCTTGTTTTGCCATGTTTAAGCAAGGGCTTTGTAAGTTTCTTTATTTTTAAATTTTAGCTTACTTTACTGTGTCCACTTTATGCATATTTAATGCTTATTCCCCGTTTTTATTTGCTTATTGTTGCTTATTTATGTTAGTGAATGCTTATGAATGCCTTCTTGTAGCTTAGATATCATTTGTGCAAGTTTTTCTTAAATTCTGTCTTAATTATCTCATAAAGTAGCATAGTAAGTTTAGCCTATAAACCTGTGCCTATTTGGAATTTTAATTTGTTTTCATTAGGTTCAATATAAGCTATAAAATATCTGGTCTTTGCAAAGTTTTGGCTTAATTAGCTTTAATCAAGCTAAAAAAAAATACCAAAACAGAAGTTAAAGGGGTGTTTGGTTTAACTATGTTTATGGGTGAAAATGGGTCAAAAATTAGCTTTGTGTTCTTGAGTCAGCTTTAATTAGGTAAAATTAGTAATAAAATTTAGTTTGTTTAAGTTTTTAAGCCTTTAATCTCAAAATCTTAGCTTAAAATACTTGTTAATTAAATCTGTGGTTTTTAAATCTTTCATATCAGCTTATAGAGTTAGATTTTAAAAAGTGGTATTTTAAGGTTGATGTTGTGTTCATTAGAGTCTCAAAAAAGTTAGAAACATAGTTCAATAGGTCTGCAAGTGTGGTTTATTGTTTTGGGTACAATATGTCAAAAAAATGTTAAGTGATTGTTTAAGTGAAAAATAACTTTTTCAATTGCTTTTTCTGGCTTATTATTAATTTCAAAATGCCTTTTGAAAGATGATAATTGTTCTTTGAGGCTTAAATTTAATCTGTTTTGAGGTCTTATATCCATAAGGATCTGTTTCATTGCTTATTTTTAAGCTCAAAAGTAGGGTTTTGTAAAGATTGAAAAAAGTTCTAAGTGTTGTGTTAGTGAGAACCAGCTTTTTCATAAGTCCTTTTGAGGGCTTATTTGATTTTCAAACTCCTTTCTGATTGTTGATTTAAGTAGCTTATAGGTCAAGCTTTAAGGGCATATAAGCCTTTAAGCCATAAGGATCCGTTAACCAGCTTAAAAATAAGCTAGAAAAGTGTCTTAGATGCTGTTTGGTTAACAGATTTTAACCAATAGCTTATTTGCTTATTGTTTTTGCTTAATTTAGGTTCAGTCTTGCTTATTAGGTTAGTTTAAGTCCATTTTAGCTTATTTACTTTAGGTTAGAGCTTATTTGAGCTTATTGGCACTTTTGGTTTAAAATTTTAAGTTAAAAAGCCTTTTTAAGAATTCTGTCATTTTAAGCTTAGTTTAAGTCCTTTTAGTTGCTTATTTTTGTTCTTTGTTGCTTATTAAGTATAGCTTATTATCTGTTTTAGCTTATTTCCCTTTTTCATTTGTATATTTGCCTTAGAATATGCAAACAGTTTTAACTTTTTAAAGTTAAGCACTCTGTCAACTTAATTTAGCTTATTCTGTGCTTATTTTTGGTTTCTAAAAAAAGTGTCTTTACAAAAGTTGCTTATTTTTAGCTTATCTAAAAAGTTGTAAAAAAATGGCAAATAAAAACATTTGGGAGTAGGGGAAGCCCCAAGTGAGCAGGGCTCGAACTCGGGACCTCAACCCCACTCACCAAACGTTTTTAACACCACACTCTGCTAACACCATGCCCACTCGGCCTTGGGTCTTTTTTCGGTTTTCTTTTGCACAATTAATTAGTTAACCTCGTTTTTAGTCATTTTGCTTAATAAGCTGTTTTAGCTTATTTAACAGCTTATTTGATAAGCTGTTTTCTCCACCTTATTTTTATTAAATTCTTCACTGTTCAATGCACTTTTCAGGATTTTTTCAGATTTTTTATAAATCGTTTAGTATTTTTTTTATATTTAATTCTTGTTAAAATCGTTTTTATCATAAAAAAATATAAAAAAGTCAAAAAAAATCTAATTCTTTTTTAGAAAATTTTCTTTTATCATTTAGGACTTAGGAAAATTAGATTTGCTTTCGTAGGGTTAAATTTGTAGATTTTAGTTTTTTAAAGAACGGGATTGGATCCCGTTCACGTTTTTCGTGTTTTTAAGCTTAAATTGCTTTCGTTTTTGGTTTAGTTTTCTTAGTTCTTGCATTTTAGTCAATTAGGACTTATAAAAGTTAAAAAGATCATTTTACAATTTAATTTTGATAAATTAGGGTTTTAAGTCGCGTTTTTAGGATTCCCGTTTGCGTTTTTAGTTTAAATTTGTGTTGCCTTAAATGTTTTTAGTGAAGATTACATTAATTTTCCCGTAGATTTAGAAAACCAATCAAAGACCTTTTCATTCAAACATCAAATGTCAAACCGACTCTCGACTTTCCATTGCATTCCTCGTCGGGAAACGACCCGGGTAGGTTTTTAGGGTTTTGCTTTGGATAAAAGTGAAATCTTTTGAAAGCTTCACGGAATACTTACTTATCTACTATTATTGATAGTATCCTTACGTATTTATATATTTATTTATATATACGTATTTGTACGGATCAATTTTTGGCTCCGTTGCCGGGGAGGAGTGTAAGCGATTGTCGTTCTGACGTTTGACAATTAGTGCTTTGAAGATCCTTCCTTGTGAAGTTATTTTCTTTATAAAAATATAAAAATATAAAAATATTTTTCATTTTCTTTATTAGTATATAAAAACAAGAAAAATCAAAAAAACATAAAAACATTGTCCTAAATAAAGATAAACAATTCATCATCAATATAATGCTCTCAACTAGAGTATTATCATAATAAGTTCCCAACAAAAGAATAAAACTTGCCTTTTGTGTCACTTGCGAGGTACGGCTCACCTTTAAGAGATTAACAAACTATAAAAGAGGTATAAGGAGGGTAGTTCCAAGGAACTACGACCCGTAAGGAGAACGTTTTTAATAGCTTCGCGCTTTCCCGCTCCTCCGCTCCTTTGTGCGTTTTTCTTTTAGAGAGCTACCATGAAGCAAGTTGATTATTGGTTTAAGTTATTCAATCTCATTTTGTCCTTTAATAAAATATGTTGTTTAAAAAAACTCGAAAAACCAAAAATAATCTCCTTTAACATCTTTGCCATTTAATTCTTCTTCTTATCCCTCTATATTGTTTAATTCTTATGGCGTCACTCGATTATCGTTCGAATCCCCTCTTCACGTTTAAAGAGTGTTTGTCATGTGGAACTTTGCACAATAAATCGTGTGCTTGTTCAAAAGGGGGTTTTGTTGGCAAATTTGTTCATGATCAAAATAAAACACCCAACTCGTCTCAACGACCCACTCATAATTGTCCCAATTGTGATGAAATTTAATTTTTCCAAGACTTTCTAAATACTTCTGAGTCATCTAACGACAACACCAACGTTGTTAATGCACCTCAAGAGCCGTTCGTCTTCAATCAAGACCCCGTGAAAATTCTTACATATTGACCACCATTGTTGTTACGAGTGTGGTGATTCGTTAGACGATATCTTTTGTCAACGATGTACTTGCAAGTCTTGTGGGAACGGTGCTCATTATAGCTATAATTGTCCACCGAAAGTTCCGATTATCTCTAATCCGAAACCATGCAATAATCAAACCGTTGATGAACTCCCATAAACTTTGCCAAGTTTTGATCCGACATGCTATTCTGGAGATGGAAGTCCATTCACTTATGATTCAACTCCTAATTTTGTCAATGATTCTCCTAATGTTTCTAACCCACCTCCTCAACCCCCAACGTATTCTTATGAGTTTTGTGGGAACGATACTTATTATGGTTATGATTGTTCACTTCAAGTTCCGTTTATCTATAATCTGGAACCGTGTTACAATCAAGACTTTAATTTCCCACAAAATTTTCAAAGTTTTCAACAACAATACCTTTGTTGTAAAAATTACGGGGGTCCTCATGCGACTTTTGAATGTCAACCAATGAATGAAGATTGTTATCATAAGCAAAATTCTTGCTATGATCCTAATTCTTTTGGTTTTGACCAATTTCAACCCTCGCAATATACCATCAATCATCCTATCTTCAATGCTCAAAATGAGCTTCTCAATTCTCAAAATGAGATTATAGAGCAAATGACATCTATATGTTATATGATTGGTCAATATATGCAAAAGAAGGATGAAGAAAAGCGAATTGCAGAGAGAGCAAGCGGCTAAAGCTCTATATTAGAAGATTCCCATTTGCTACGATGACGACGATGACGAGGAAAGTTCTATTCCTTTGAGAGATATTATTATTTCTGGACTTCCTCCGTGTGTTGCAATCACACCCGTCTTATCAACCAAGGAGCCCGTTGACTCTCTCATAATGGAGGATGAGCATCTCGACACTATTCCGGCAACGGAATCGGACGAAGTGTGAGTCCCTAAATGAATAGATCTTTGCAGCCTATAACGGATGATAGCCAAACTGTATAAATACAACTGACTATAT
>BQNB010162203.1:0-14590 GCA_026074375.1 Tanacetum coccineum | reverse complement strand
TCTTGCTTTATATTTGTCAACGGTACCATCAGCTTTCATCTTCTTCTTGAAGATCCATTTATAGCCTAGTGGTTTACAACCAGGACCGTGACACATGAGGCACATGTGTCACGACTCTTTCGCGTTGAGAGTGATTTCACGCGGCGTCCCTTTCATGTTACTACGTTAAAATTCATGTTTGGCCATTATTATTCAGGGGCGTATGGGTGCATCCTAGTTTACATGTTTACACGTTCAGGGTGATTGGTTGGTGTGTGCTCTACATCCCATCACATTGGAGCTGATCCCTCCACCCATATTATTATAAGAGGTCACCCCTCTATTACATGTTGAGGCAGCCCCTCTATTATATGCATGTATTCACGACATTATTATTATGACATGTATGATTATATGAGCTCGTGGGCATTCCTTATTATTTATGTTTATACTATCCATGATATTTCATGACATCTTTACTTCGTATTACCATGCTTTACATGTTTATTTCCTATTCTTCATGACGCATTCTCCAGGTTTCCTCATGACACTTTTGATCTTTCCGCTACTTTGTATTTACTATCCAGGATTCATACTTATTAATTACATTGTTATTATATCCGTTCACTGAGCGTTATGCTCAGCCGTATTTTCTTTCTCTTTCTTATACGGCAGGTATCTAGAGGGAGATTGGGCATGAGAGAGTGTGTGCTTAGGAAGTGACCTATTTAGCTTCCTTTCTTTATATCGCAGACACTTTGATGTGCTATACTATCTTGGACACATGTTTCGTCCTTTAGACTTCTTTTACGTTATTCATGTTGATCTCATAATTGGGAGCCGATGTTTGATTCCGGCTTTCCACCTTGTCCTATGTTATCATTTATGACTTTATGCCTTTATTATGCTTTGATATGACACCATGATTATGATGTTTCGGCCTCCTTTCCGGAGTGGGTCGTTACAGTGTAAGTTAGCCCATGTAGGGGTGGGGTGGTGGGAAAATGACATGTTTGGCTGGGTATGAACAGTGGTCGAGGAGGGGGGACAGGGAAGCGTGTACAGTGGAGATGGGTTTCAAATTTGGCGGGAAAGGGATGTATAAAAGGGTGCAGGGGTGAGAGTTTGGGAAATGGTCAGGATTGGCCCCTCATTGTTATAAGATTAATCTCATGAATCGTCCTTGTGGTGTGTTAAGTGTTTTTGGACTTGGCAACATTGACCCTTGAGGGATATATGAGTATTTGCGTGTTCAGTCCTTGTGGTGTGATAACAGTTTGAGGGTTGGCAATTTTAGCCCTCAAGAGTGTATAGTGTTATTACACTCATGGTCCTTGTTGTGATACAACTTTATGGGGTTGGCAGAAAAGGCCCTCCAACTTCATTTTGGGCTTTTAGTTCTATATTGGGCCCGTTTGGATTCTTGGGCTCATTTGTCTTCATATGTACCCTTAATGGGTTGCCCCGGCCCATTAGATGGGTAAGGGTGGGCCCATTAAGGTCTTCTTCGATTACGGTTTCGGGTTTGACCTTTGACTTTTACGGGTTGACTTTGACTTTTGACTTTGTCTTTTTCACGCTCTTCCATTCCGTGCTCGGTTTTGTCTGTTTTTGCTTGATTTTTCGTCCTTTTGTCGGATATCCGTTTCCTGCACAATATAAATGAAAACATACGAATACAATGTATTTTTGGTACGTTTTTTGTCATTTAAGTCCGGTTTTAATGGAAAGTAGTATGTGTATTTAAGCACATACCACTTACGCATACACAATTTGCATTTATGGGTAGTCTGAGCATCTAAACTTGTATCTAATAATGATTTCGTTTTAAGTTCGGTATGAGGTTAGTGAAAATCGAGGATGATGATTCTTATCTCCTGGAGGCACCCAGTTTGTGTGCCTCCCGTTCTTAAGCATTATCTATATCGTGAAAATAAAGTCATGCATGACGGGTCACAAATAAAGTTTTATCTTTTAAAGAATAAGGGTCAAATGGGGCATTATCGATATAAATGATATTTCTTATATCCCCTTAATGAATATTTATCTGTTCTTGTTTGATGTGGTAATTTATTCGTTCAATGGCTGAAAATCATTTTTCGACTTAACGTAAGTAATAGCAGTTGTTTGGGGGCAAGCAACGTCTTAGTGTAGGGGTATTTGATAGCCTTTAAATTATTCATTTATTCATTAAATTTCCCACATTTCTAGCATAATAAATAGGAAAAATGTGAATTTTAAGTGCATATATAGTTGAATTGTGTTTTAGTTAAAAAAATTATTATCTTAGTCTTTACCATTTTATCATTTTAAATACATTTCTATCACGTTTTTGTAAAAAATTTATAAAATTTCAAGTCTTCAGTTTCTTCTTATAATTTTTATGATTTCCAGTTTGGCTTTTAAATATTTTTTAGATTAGTTACTTCATTTTCGTATTGGACTGAAAACCAATTTGGTGCAAAACTCTTAAACGAAGAAACGAAACCGAATAGATTATGGCCTAAGTGTGGACTTGTCTGGTCGTTCCGGCCCCTTTCAAACAAAACATAAAAGTCGGTTTGGTATGTAAGAACAAATCAGAGCCGGAGTAAGACCAAATCAGACCGGACCGAGGACGGAAAATGAGAAAAAGATTGGACCGAAGACAGGACCACAATATGTTCAGTCTGGTCCGATTGGTCTGGTTTTGTCCGATTTTTTGGTTCGGTCCAATCCATAATTTATAATGCTCAGCCCTAATTGGTAATACTATTTAAGTAAAAGAAAATATACAATGGACGAACACGTAAAAGTTTAAAAAATATATGTAAGTTTAGTTGGATATATTTATGTCATTATGGAAAAAGCTACAATTCTAACTGGTTGGCCGAACATCTCTATTAAAAATATTCCAGCTTTTATAACTTATAATGTAAAGTCCACTTCGTTTTGCCAAACATTTATTAAGAAAACCACCGTGCGCGCATAATGAAATTAAAATATAACTATTACCTTCAAGTTGAAAGGGTGTTTCGGGCACTTGGCAGCAACCTTTCTTCTACTGCTTGAGGGAAGAAGAGACTGGGAGGGCGTGTGTGTTTTTTTGTTTGGTGGTTGCCTGAAAAAAATGGACGTTTATTTGTATTATCTAATGAAGGGGCGGTGGATGGTTAGGTTTAAGAAGAAAAAAACGTAACACGTGTATTGCCTAAAAGACGGACATCACATACAATGACATAAAAATTTTCCACCACAAACCCCTTAAACCCCTTTAGTAACCTTCATTTTTTTTATTAATAATCTAGTGTTCATTAGGAAAAAATTTAATAATCTAGTGTTCATTAGGAAAAAAACTAAGTACTGTTCATTACGTGTGGAGAAACACTATCATAATTCCACTTACTTCTCTTCATTTTAATTTTTGACTACTTCCATAATTGATTTCGTGATTTAGTTTTTTAATAACATACAACTAATTTATAACTATTAATAAAGTTGCTTCACTATAAAGTTTTTCAGCTACTATAAATTATTTTTCTCCTTTAATCTATCGAATAACATTCAAGTTTTCTAAAACTCTAGATTATTCCATTGGCAAACAATAGTAAGTATAACAAAAGTTTTTGGAGAGAAATTGTACGTTTGACCAAAGTCCTGAATACAAAAAGTATTTTAGTGTTTTATTTCTCAACAAAAAAAGTTAAATATAAATAGTTTAGGGTAACTGTATTTTAGTATCTAAGTTGATAAGATTGTTCTTCTTCGTATAAAATTAAAGGATCTATGAAAAATTTATATTTTAACACTTGTCATTTTAGCTCGAATAGAAGTTATAAAACACCGTAGTATAATTCAACTCATTACTTGATAACATACCAAGTTTCATAAACGGATTGCCAATTAATTTACTTTAAATTTATTAGGCAAGTCGTATTTTCATGTAAATCTTAATTAAACACACTAATAAACCTTAAAAACCATAACTAAAAGAGGTAAATAGCGAAATTAAGTTTTTGATGAAAAGAATATATGAATTTAAATGAACTTATATAAGGTATTAGTTTCATTGCGGCACGGGCAAAAATAGACCCTATTTAAGATCATATCTGAAAATTCACATCAGAATAGGCAAAACCCTAAAACCCATATTTAATCTAGAAAATAAAGCTTAAAAGACGGAATAGATTACAGAAACATTTTCCGTTATCTTTTTTCTTGCAACTGGGTCCAAATGGAATGGAGTCAACAGATACTCCACATTCTATTACAAAAATAAGCTTATCAGAGAAGTTACTTATTTATTACTGGTCGTGAAATTTTTATCTAGAAATGCACAAAAGAACAAAGAAAAGTGCACATGTCTCAAGTAATCCTCCACAAAGGTATATCGAACATCATTATGTTTCATTTTCTTGGCGAGTTCCTCAACAAATACTTCCACTTCGGTAACCTAGTACAATAAAAAAGAAAAAAGACAACTTATTAAGTAAAGACTGAAGTTGAACTGTGGTAAAAATAATAAATTACAGTTGGGTTGTCTTGTGGGCTGTCCACTTCTTCTTCAATAGGTACTCCAACAATGATGCCGCTTACATATTCTTCTTTTATCTGCACACAGAAAAATGGAAAGAACTTCAGTTCAGAAGCACATCCTTCCAAATTATCGAATAAATTGTAAACCAGTGTTTATAATTGAGATAAATTAAAACTAAACAAGAGTACTTTAAACTGTGCCACAAAAAAATATAAGTCAAACTAACCAGATTCCGAAAACTTTGAGCAATGCTATTATTGTCCTTCCTGTGCATAAACATTGCAGCGTATACAAACAGTTAAAATTATCTCGTAACATATTGCAATCAAGTATGAAACATACATAATAGGTAGAGTGAGTTTTTTATATATATAGATTTAATCTAGTTTTATTTTTACAAAAATTAGTTTTCAAAAATAGTTATTTTTCTAAAAGATTTCATCTTATTAGATGATTGTGTCTTAACTTTTCTTGTCTTATTTCTTATTATAATCTCTTCTTCATATAAGGCCGGGCTTAAGGATCTTATAAGGTTAATTAAATATATAAAGTTTTTATGAAAGTAATTAGTAGATAAAGTTGACACCTTTATTTGCTAATTAGTGAAGTAGAGCTTAAAAGTGATAAACTTATTTGTTTATTAAGTTTGTAAGATCGGGTGGTTATCGTTTATTTGCGGCTCTTCAATTTGGTTTCATTTTCTATCCTTTTTCAATTAATTAGTGTAGATTTAATTAGTTATTTTATAAAATGTTTGCTTATTCTTTATTTGTCATGCGTAGTGAGTAGTTTAACTTGTGTTTGCTAAGTGATTAGTGATTTGGAATTTAAGTGCGGTTTTAAAAAAAGGTTTAAAAAAATTAATAAGTCAATTTACTACTTCATTTAATTTTATGCAATTTAAATACTTATCATTTTATTTAAAAAGTATTTTTTTTTACTTGTCATTTAATTTCTTGCAACTTGTTTTCTAAGGATTTTAATTCTTTAAACCTAAGCCCGCACTTAAGGTACTTTTTAACGTCACTTAGCAAGCTATTGTCATTTTATATCAATTTTAGTATATTCTTTAGTTTTTAATTCTTAGGATTAATGTTAGTTTAATTTTAGTATAAAATTAGTATTTAACCAATACCAAAATTATTTGTCATTCAAGACCAACGAAACTTCTCATGAATTTCAATTCATCTCTCGCGTGGAAAACGACACTCGGAATATAGGGGACTATTATTTTCCCTAAAGTAATTGTCTTATCTGACGGGATATACTATATATTACTACGACACGCTTTGACGTTTATCAAAATGGCGCCGCTGCGGGGAGAGGTGTAGCGATTTTTACGAGATTGTTTGTGTTCGAGCCTTGAAGAACCTTCCCTGTGAAGTTATTTTCTTTATAAAAATATAAAAATACAAAAATATTTTTCATTTTCTTTTATTAGTATATAAAAGCAAGAAAAATCCAAATATATATATATATATATATAAAAAAATAAAATAAATAAAAAAATTTTAAAAATAAAAACATTGTCCATAAAAAGAAATAAAAATTACCAAGTTGATAAAAAAGAAAACCAAATATATACCTTTCAATTGAGTTATTTATCAAATAAGTTCCCAACTCGAATAAAAGATTCAAAAACTTGCCTTTTGTGTCACTTGCGATATACGGCTCACCTTTGAAAGTTAAACACTTTTAGAGAGCTACCGTGAAGCTTGTTGATTATTAGGTTTAAGTTATTCGATCTCGTTTTGTCCTTTAATAAAATATATTTAAAAATCTAAAAACCCAAAAATAATCTTCTTTTCTTCTTATCCATTTAATTCTTTTCTTAACCCTCTATATTGTTTAATGCTTATGGCGTCACTCGATTATAGTTTGGACCCTCTTCTCGATTAAAAGAATGCACGGTCTTGTGGAGCTTTGTACAATGCAGAACTTTTTTGTTGTTTCAAATGGGGGACTTGAAGGACAAATTCTTGTTCCTAAACCCCTCAGAATTGTACAACTTGTGGAGACCCGGTTGATGGTCTATATTGTCGACCTTGTGCTTTTGTGCGAAAGTGTTTAAATGAAGGTTGGTATACAATTCATGATGAAAACGAAATTCTAAACACTTTCGAGTCATCCAATGACAACACTAACATTGTTAGTACACCTCAAGAGCCATTCGTCTTCAATCAAGACCCCGGTCAAAATTCTTCACAAAGTCCTCCACTAATCGACCACAATTGTTGTTACGAGTGTGGTGATTCGTTAGACGATATCTTTTGTCAACGATGTACTTGTAAGTCTTGTGGGAAAGGTGCTCATTATGGTTACAAATTGTCCACGCAATTCTGATTATCTTCTAATCCGGAACCATGCTACAATCAAAACCTTAATGAGATCCTACAAAATTTGCAAAGTTTGCAACAACAATGTCTTTTGGGTACGTGCCACAAATGTGGTTGTAATGAATATGATGGAGTTTGTTTTTATTGTACTGTTGGAAATGGAACACCAATCAATTTTTCAACTCCGTACTCTTCTAACGATTCTCCAAGTTTTGCAAACCACCCTCCACAACCCCAATACGTACCATACTCTTGTGAGTTATGTGGGAACGATTCTCATTACGGTTATGATTGTCCACCTTAAGTCCCGGTTTGTCGATAATCAGGACCCGTGTTTACAATCAAAAATTGATTATTTTCCACAAACTTCACCAAGTTTTCCACAACAATATCCTTGTTGTGAAGATTGTGGGGGTCACTACGAGACTTTTCAATGTCAACCGATGAATGAAGACTATTATCATGAGCAAAATTCTTGCTATGATTCTAATTCTTTCGCTTTGAACCAAAACTTAACCCCCACAATATACCCGTCAATCGTCCAATCTTCATGTTCAAATGACCTTCTCAATTTTCTCAAAACAAGTTATTGGAGCAAATGACATCCTTATGTGATATGGTTGGTAAAATATGCAAATGAGGGAGTAGAAGCAAAGGCGAATGCGGAAGATCAAGGGCGGCTAAAGATCGATATTGGAAGATTCCCATTTGCTATGATGATGACGAGGACTATACCATTGCAAATTCACACCGTTTTACTAACAGAGGGGCCGTTGACTTCTCATAATAGGGGATGGCATCTTGACACTATTCCTGGCAAACACGAAATCGGACGAAGTAATAAAGTCTAGTGTTGAGGAGCTTGTCCCGATCCCAAGTGAGTCTGAGGGTATTTCCGACGGTGTGTGTGATGTGCCTCTTTGTGATAACCCTACCCCTCTTAAAGCTTTCAAAGATCACTCTGAGATTGTCGTCGATTCCAACGATGATGATACTTCAAGGTGTGAACGATGATTTTGAGGCATCGAGTACGTTGAAGCATCACCTCCCAATTTGGAGATCGTTAGCTTAGAGGAGGTGAATGATGTTGATCAAGAAAAGGAAGAGTTTGACTTAGAAAATATTCTTCAAATCCAGTCGTTTTTTCTTCGAGAGAATTATTGAAACTCAATCGTTCTTATTGCTAATATCAAATCTTTGGAATGATAATCCATCCTAGGTTGTGTGCTCAAGTCTACTTCTCCATTCCGATCCCGTTAATAACTATTTCTTTGATGAAGTCGATACTTCTCTTCTTATTTTTTTATGGATCAATTCTTACCGAATTTGCGTTTTTAGCGATCATACGGAAGAGAGGAGTAGCTCGGCAGTACATACTCATGCTATTAACTCTCTGACGGTATGATTCGTTTCATTTTAAGATTGAGCCGAATCAGGTGAGCTTGCACACATACGTTGTTATGGTAGTTATTTGGGGTGGACATCGTGTTCATACCTCCTAATGTGTTACCCTCCATCCACCCTTTTGATAGATTCGGACCTCATTATCCGAACCTTCCTTCCTTATTTCACTTATCTGGTGATTTCTTATTTTCTTTTCTCTTCCGGGAATGAAGACACAATTTTTGACCCCGGCATTTCCACTTTTCATTTTTCTTCTCTTAAGCCAGTGGCATATGAAAATCCGATAGTGATTTTTCTATTCTTCTGTTTCTGCCCCAAGGACAAAGGAATTCGGGGAGAGTCAAGCTAGAGACTCGCACAAAAACAAGCGCTTCTCGGGAGGCAACCCGTGTCTTTTATTTCTTTCTATTTTCTTAATAAATAAGTGTGTGATTTTATAGCCCAAGTGTGGGGGCGTGCTTCTTTCTTTGGTTTGTGTATTGTTTTTGCTTGCAGGATTCCTCAAGATCATGAAGAGACGTGCTTATTTCTATCCTATAATCATAGGTCTTTGAATCTTTTGCTTATTTTGGAATCTCAATCCTGTTCAATGTATATATATTTATATTATTTGTTTACCCTTCACCCAATTGAATTTTTTTGCATTTGCCTTTTTTTATTCACCTAGTGTGGGGAGTAAACCGACATTTTGAACATTGAGGCCATGTTCCATTTAAGTGTGTGGCGGGTTTCTATCGAATGTGATCATACCTGACGCATATTTGTCGTTCCAACAAAACCCCGTTTTGACCAAAAATTTTAAATTTTTTTTATTGTTTTATTATGATATATATATTAAAAAAATGATGATGAAAATATAAAAATGTTAGTAATAAGTAGGCCCGTAGAACTTGGTAGCTTTTGACTTGATCGAGTTTTAAACTCTAGCTTTCCCCTTAGCTTTCGAGACTAAGCGTTTGCTTAACTTTAAAATTTTGCAAAGAACGAAAAATGATAGAGTTTGATATAAGTTAGATGCTAAGCGTGGATTAGTTGGATATCTTTAGAGCTCATAGAGGTTAATTGTGGCTTTTTGCTCCCACCAGCTTAATAAACGCTATATAATTGTTGAATAAAATAAAGTTGCTTTAGGTTTTTGCGATTCTTAGTTGAAATCACTTCGTATGAATTCTTTCTGGTGAAAGTAAGGAACACATCGAGGTTTTGTCAGTGTTGTGGGGAAATAGACTCTTGGACCATGGTCGGCTCGCATACCGATGTGGCAGTTGTTAAAAGACCACAGGACTTGAAATTTGGCTAATAATAATAAATGTTATGTAATAAACCGAAGCCGAAATGGGGGGGGATTTCTGCCGAAATATGATCTTACATGCGCCTTGCTGTGTCCCTGGCAACCCCGTTTTGACCTTAGTTTTTGCTTAATTTTATGCTAAATAAATAAATTGATTAATAAAAATTAAAAAAAAATCAAAAAAAAATCTCTCTTAGTTATTGTTAGATATGTGATTAAGTAGGCCTATAGAACTAGAGATATTTTGACTTGACCGAGTTTTGCTCTCTAGCTTTCCCTTTAGCTTTCGAGACTAAGCGTTTGCTAAACTTTAAATTTTTGCAAAGAACGAAAAATGATGGAGTTAAATATAAGTTAGATGCTAAGCGTGGAGCTGTTGGATCTCTTTAGAGCTCATAGAGGTTAATTGTGTCTTTTTGCTCCCACCAGCTTAATAAATGTTATATAATTGTTAAATAAATAAAGTTACTTTGGTTTTTGCGATTTTTAGTTTAAATCCCTTCGTATAGATTCCTTCTGATGAAATTAAGGTACACATCGAGGTTCTGTCAGTGTTGTAGAGAAATAGGCTACAGATTTCTGACGGCTCGCTCCCGTTGTCTATGTAGTTAAAAGACTACAAGACTTGAAATTTGGCTATAAATAATAATAAATAATAATAATGTGATAAACCGAAGCCGAATTAAGACCACTGCATCTTGTCGGTTAGGACGCCCGATGTTGCAGTCGTTTAAAGGGTGGAGGTAACAATAATGATAATGTTAATCCGAGACCGATAAAAGTTTGCTGCATCTTGTCGGTTAGGACGCCCGGTGTTGCAGCTTTCAAAAAGGTCGAGGAAATTTCTGAGGTTGAAATAAGACTACTGGCTCTGTCGGTTAGGACGCCCGATGTGTCAGTTGTTTAAAGGACCGATGGCTAATATTGTTGCATTAATAATAATAATAATAAAGGTAAATTTCGACTCCGGGGTTATCTAATTAAAACCTCCGTCTCTAGACTCATAGTTGAGTTATTTCAGATGAAATAAAAAGGATAACCCCTAAATCATGCGAAATTAGAACTTTAATGTGGACCTTATTCTCAACATATCGTCTCTTTAGGAAATGATTTCAAACTATTAATGGTCTAAACCGGGTTTACTTTATTAATAAGGACATAATTTATTTGTCACTAATAATAATAAAATCCTTAGAGGAAATTAGGAATAAGGGAGGAAAAGTAAGTACACAATTAGCTTTTATGAGTAGTGTTAACATCATAACTTGTATTTTACAATGATCTTGTTTTTAAGCTTGGCTTGGAGAAGTGAAAGTCGGGGATGATAAATTTATCCATTTGCACACTTTTTGTGCTTCTTGTTCCGTGATCTTAAAAGTTATCAATGAATAATGAAAACATTACATTATGTCACACATGAATAAGTTGTAAGTTGGAAATTATGAAAATCATATATAAAAAAAATGGGTAAAACGGGGGTGCTTGCGAAATTAAATGATTTTTGAACCTTTTAAAGGACATTTTCTGTTCTTGTTTGATTGTGAGGGGTTATAAGTTAAAAATGGATAAAATTATTTATTTCCGGGCGTGTTTTATTTACATTGCGTGTAGGACCAGCAGTGGTTTAGTGTGGGGAAATTTGATGAGCGCTAAAATACAAATCTTTTGTACCCCATAAAACACTATAAAACAGACTAAAATGCTAAAATATGGATATTTATCTTGCAAATATGTTTGTTTGGTATTTTTATGTCTTGCAGGTGGTAAAAGGATTAAAAACAGTGCAAAAACGGGAATTATCAGGCTCGAATTGGTCAAGTTTAATTATTACTCAAAGCTAAGACGGAGTCGTAAAAAGTCCCCGAGGATACCAGTAGAAAGAGCGAGAGAAAACGAGTCCAACGGTGCCCTCAGATTTTATTAGGCCAGCCCCCATTTATATGAGCCGGGCCAGCCCATATTATCTCAAGCTAGCCCAATTTAAACATTATAAGTCCAAAAGTCCAACTACAACAACCTGGCCCAATACATTCTAATGTTGAAAAAATGAATTGAGATGTATTATTGATACTCAACATCACATGCCCATGAAATTAAATACATGAATCACATGTGATCCTCCACTACTAGTTTCTTGTCCATCTAAATGACAACAGGTGGCTCTTCATATTTATGCAATTTAGTGAGAGATGTTTGAGGAATTAAAAAAAAGGGGCAGGCATGAAATATGTATGCGTACAATAAACGCATGTTGGAGACACGTATAGCTCATGGATAGGCGGATCGGAATTTTGCTGGCAGTACATGGTTAATCACTCGAGGCCGAATTATGGCACTTTCCAAGAAATTTCGTGCCCCGCTCCCCACATGGAAATTTACAAGACCGCCCCTCCATTTTGGCTATTTATATTCACGCAGCAGCTCATTTGAAAAAAAGAAGAGTAGTAGTTTTAGGAAAAAAATTAGTTTAGTTTTTAGCCACTTTAATTTGTAGCTTATTAGTATTAATTTTCAGCTTAATGTAATTTTCTTTTCAGCTTATTCAGCTTATTGTAAAAGTATTCCAGCTTAATGAAGATGAAAGTTTTGGAAGTAATTTAGTGCTTATTATCTTTTGGCTTATCTTTCTTTTCTTTTTCTTTTCTTTTGCTTATTTCGAAAATAAGCTTGTGTGTAGTCCTTAGCCTTAAAATCTCCACTCGAATAAGCTAATCTCAGCTTATTTCGGTTTTGATTGGGGCTTATATTTCAGAAATAAGCTTCGGCTTATTCAAATCCTTCTTCTCGTTTTATTTCTTCTTTTAAGCTCGATTCGATCTTATAAAAAAGTGCATCGTTTTTTTTACTCGGCTTATTTTTAAAATAAGTCTTTGACACTTTTTAGTATCGAGAGCTTATTTGGTTAGATAAGTGCTGATTTAGTAGTTTCCTTTGTTCGTAGCTTATGCTTCACTAAAGTAGCTTATTGGTTATATGAATCGTTTAGTTTGCTTAATCCTAAGTTCCTATTAGATATTTTGTGTCGTTTAGATTTATTAAAGCTTATTCGATTTTAAAATTGTTGAATCTAGTGCTCATAAGTTTTTCTTCGTGTAGTTGAAGACTTACGGAATAACTTATCGAATAAGTCTCAGATTATAAATATAAGGTTGTTAGCTTATTATAGTGCATAACTCGCTTATCTCGTATTCTTCATTTTTTTTAATTAGGCATGTGATTAGATTGGACCACGTTTGAGCCAGGCTACTTACATGTGGGTTTCGTTTGGTTTATAGAATTTTCTTTAGGCCATGATCTTATAATGTAGGATGCATTTGGTTTGTAAAAATAGATTTAGACTTGTAATGGAATTGTTGGGCCACGTTGGATAGTATAGCAGGAAGCTAAATGTGTAATTTGTGATAGGAAGTTTTGTTCTAAGTTAACCAGTTTGTTTGATTTTTGTGTTATCTTTGGTACCGGTCATCTCATGAGGCGCGGAGCTTAAGGGTTAAATAAGCTAGATAGAATTTGATTATTTTTTTAGCTTATTTAATCGGGTGGTTATCGTTTATTTGCGGCTCTTCAATTCGGTTCCATTTTCTATCATTTTTCAATTAATTAGTGTAGATTTAATTAGTTATTTTATAAAATGTTAGCTTATTTGATATTTGCCATGCGTAGTGAGTAGTTTAACTTGTGGTTGCTAAGTGATTAGTGATTTGGAATTTAAGTGCGGTTTAAAAAGGTTTAAAAAATTAATAGTCAATTTACATACCGTCATTTACTTTTAATGCAATTTAAATACTTGTCATTTATTTTAAAAAGCATTTTACTTTACTTGTCATTTAATTTCTTGCAACTTGTTTTCTAAGGATTTTAATTCATTAAACCTAAGCCCGCACTTAAGGAACATTTCACGTCACTTAGCAAGCATATTTGTCATTTATATCAATTTTAGTATAATCTTTTAGTTTTTAATCTTAGAATTAATATTAGTTTAATTTTTAGTATAAAAATAGTTTAAAACCAAAACCAAAAATTTAAATGACAATCAAGCTCGATTCCCAACATTCCCTTGAATTTCCATTCACCTCTCGCCGAGGAAACGACCCGGAAGGTTTTTGATAATTGCTTTGGTTAAAAGCGTTTATCTAGAACCCGACGGAAATACTATACTATATTATTATTGATATCCTCCTTATATATTATATATTATATATAGTGTGTTCGGACGTGATCAATTTTTGGCGTCGTTGCCGGGGAAAGGTGTAGCGATTTTTACGGGATTGTTCGTGTTCGAGCCTTGAAGATCCTTTCTTCGGAAAGTTTATTTTCGTTCTTATAAAATATATAAAAATTAAAAAAAAATCCAAAAATATTTTTCTTTCTTATTTTTATTTCTTTTCTTATGTATTATTTTCAAAATCTAAAAATATTCCCCTTTACCTTCTTATCCATTTAATTCTTTTCTTAACCCTTTATATTGTTTAATTCTTATGGCGTCACTCGATCATTGTTTAAACCCCTTTTTCTCGATTAAAGAATGCTTGTCTTGTGGAGCTTTGTACACTGCAGACTTTTGTTGTTCAAAAAGGGATCTTGAAGACAAGATTCTTGTTCCTAAACCCCTTCAGAATTGTGCAACTTGTGGAGATCCGGTTGATGGTCAATATTTTCGACCTTGTACTTTTGTGCGAAAGTGTTTGAATAAAGGTTGGTATACAATTCATGATAAAAATGAAATTCTAAACACTTCTGAGTCATCCAATCACAACACTAACGTTGTTAGTGCACCTCAAGAGCCATTCGTCTTACGGTCGTGAAAACGATAATCCTTATGCTCATATCAATAGTTTCAAAAGGATTACCTCGACTTTACGATTTAAGAATGTGCCTAACGACGTGATTAAGCTTATGATGTTTCCATATTCGCTCGAGGGAGCCGCTAAAACTTGGTACGAGAAAGAACCACTAAATTCGATCTTGACTTGGGAGGATCTTGTTACCAAATTTGTGAATTAATTTTTCCCTCCTTCAAAAACCACTCACTTAAATAATGAAATTTCTCGATTTACATAAAAA
>BQNB010162202.1:0-14590 GCA_026074375.1 Tanacetum coccineum | reverse complement strand
AGCTCAAAGTTAGCCATTAGGGCTGTTTGGTTAAATTTTCTCTTGAAAGCTTATTTGTGATTTTCAGCTTATTGTTTTGATTATATGCTTGTTTCTAAGTTTGGTTAGCTTATTAGGTTAGAATTAGTGTAAGAGTAGCTTATTAAGTCTTAGGTTTAGCTTACTTTATAATTTCAAGTTCTTAAGTTCTATATAAAAGCTAAAAGAGAAAGTTTTACATTTTTCTGTCTTTTGAGCTGTTTTACAGCTTATTTAGTGCTTTTCATAAAAAGTTTCTTTTATTAAAAGTGCTTATTTTCAGCTTTTCTACAACTTTGCTTTTATAAGTTTTCAAAAATAAAAAAAAAGGGGAAGGTGGAAATCGGGGGTGAGCAAGGCTCGAACCCCCGACCTCAACACCCTCAACCCTTATAAACGTCTCACACAACACCTCACTACCAACATGCCCTGGGGTCTTTTTCGTTATACATTTACAAAATTTATTATTTGAATACGTTTTCTTCCTTTTAGCTTATAAGCTGTTTTAAGCTTATTACACAGCTTATTCGATAAGCTGTGTAATCAAGCTTATTTTTCCTAGGTCTCTTTTAGTTCAAGCTATTTTTTGTATTTTTTTTAGAATTTTTATAATTAGTTTAGTATTTTTAAACATTTATTTTTATTAAAAACTTTAAAAAATCATAAAAAATAGAAAAATAATCAAAAAAATATAATTCTTTTTTAGAAAATTTTCTTTTATCGTAAAGTTTCTAGGAAAATTAGTTTTGCTTTCGTAGAGTTTAATTTACAAAATTTCATTTTTTAAAGAACTAAATTCGTTCCCGGTTACATTTTTCATGTTTTAAAGTTCATTTCAATTTCGTTTTTGTTCTAGTTTTCTTTAAACTTACTTTTTAGTCAATTAGAGTCTTTTTAAAAAGAAAAATTCATTTTAGGTTTAATTTTGGAAATTTAGGGATTTTAACTGCCATTTAGGGTTCCTGTTTTGCATTTTTAGTTAAAGTTTAATTTTTCATTATTTGTTTTCGTGCTTAATTGTTATCATTTGCTTATTTTAATTTGTAGAAGTAGATAATCAAATCAATCTTTATATCCAATTCAAATCATTGTCCGAACAACAAACGTGGTTTCAATTTCACAAATCGTTAGGGAATAACGACCCGAGAATCATACTTCCCGGTTAATATATGTATTATAATATATATATTTATGAAGATTTTCCTTTTTACCTTTGTCCTCAAGGGTAATTTGGTAATTTTCTATCATATTATATTTTATAATTACGTGTGTTGCTTTACCTAGCAATCAGTTTTCTATGAGTTCGCACCTCTTTTCTTTTATTTAATTACGTGCATTCGTCCTTAGTAGTTCTTGAGAAAACTTGTCATAAAATCATTACTTGAAAGATTTCCTTTTCTTTCTGTTATTCGAGTAAAAAATGAACGACACCTTGGTTTGGCATGATCACCTAGGTTAAGTGAGTATATCATACTGCTAATGTATCCTAGAATAAGCCCTAGTATGCCAAATGATATGTCGTATGAATATTAGTCGAATTGTATAATCACATGTCCACAACTCACTTTTTATTATTAACTCGTGTCAATGGGTAAATTGGGAAAAGGGTACGATGAGTAAACGTGACCCCTAAGTCTAGGATTTAGTGTCTAGTCATAGTACGCCTAGAGAAGTATGTTTTGCAATTTGAATCATGGAAAATGATTAGGAATCAAAGAAGTTACGACAATTTAAAACCCTATGAAAAAATTTCAAGACTTATGCATTTCGTTAAAACAGCCAAACTAACAACTTTTGACAACTAGTTCACGCAAATGATTAGTATTAGGTCAGAACCAAGAGCTTTCAGTTAAAGCCTGATGTATAAGGTTTGTTATGGGTCAAGTGTCACGGGTTTTGGTTGAGTAAAGAACTCGCAAACAGAACTCAAAGTTAGACGTGAAAAACTGTCACTTTACCCTCTTTTGTAAAGCAGCCAGCGAGCTCTTTTCTTTGAATTGTTATGTCAATTTAACTAACCGAAATAAAAAAAACACATAATGATACATAAAGCCTGAAGTACCAACTTTGATTTGGAATAAAAACCACTCTTTTTTGTTTATTAACCTGCTCACAAATCGCGTGTGAACTTGGCAGTTCGTCACAGGTGTCGACAAACTGTTGAACACCTGGTGTGCAACCAGCCAGGTCTACCCACGTGAACACCCATCTTTCGACCCCTTATCGACCCAGTTAACGACCCCGGCACATAAAAGTTATAAAAGATAAATTAAAGCCAGTAGGTCCTAGTTTATTTAGATGTTTTTGTTTCGTCTTAACGTTGAGTAACGAGGTTACAATCTGAGCCCAAAACTCTGACCACGCAAATGTCATATGCTGAAATAAACCTTTATTATTCTAAGTCTGAAAACTGTCTTAGCGAGACGCATACTTTAGCCCCGTTTTTAACCTGTTAAATGACTTCGTTAGACAAAACTTAAAAGATGAAAGTTATAGACGGCCTATCCGAGATGTCAAATGTATTTTTACTTTTCATTATCTTTAACTAACGAATTCGTAATTAAATGGTAAAACTCCAAGTCGTCTAATATTAAAACTAAATTTTACTTACACTTAACTCAATTAGTTAAACGTCAACGTTTCGTCTAATTATTTGACATACTTAGAGACTAAACCAAGGGCTGCTCTAAACTAATGTTTTAGAGTTTAGATAGCCTAGTTTCCTAAAAGTCTGAAGTCGTAAATTGCATACTTATATTTTGACCACGTTGACCCAATAAAGTTGACCATTTTAACATGTTAATTCGTTTCCAAACATCATTATTTTAAATGAAGCTCAAGCACACACTAGGGACGAGATTGCATGTATTTAGCTTTTTATTTTTCCGTTTAGTAAATATGTATTATTTTTCTATAGGTTACGGATAAAGTCTTTTGCATCGTTTTCGTGCCACTACCTTGCTATTACGTTATCATTACTTGATGTGAGTTTATAGTCCCCACTTTTATACCTTTTTCAATCATTTATCAAATCTCGGGGATGAGATCATGTTTGTTTTACAAAAGAGAAGTACATTTTAAATTCAAATATTACGAGTTTGCCTAAGTAGCTATAACCTACTATGCCCATCATCATGAACTGTCAATTGCATAGATGTAATTGTTAATTGCATTATGTGAGCGCGAATGTTATGAATATATCTATTTGGGATTAACATCCTTGTTCGGGCAAGTAGCACTTGCTAGTTTACCGGTTGGCTAGAAACGACGAATGTATTCCATTTGAAATCATAGATGTTACGGGTTGAACATCTACATTGGGCACTATCATTTATATGTATTTGATATACATACATTGTTTAGCTTCAGTGTCATGAGCTTAGTGCATTTCGTAATACATTTTTGTGATATTGTATTTGTTACTTTATTATAGGGAACTCTTGTTATCCGCTTCATTAAATTTATAAACCTATAAATTCACCAACATTATTGTTGACAGTTTAAACATGTTTTCTCAGGTCAATAAGGTACAAGTCATGGATACATTGGATGGTCGTCTTTTGAAGTCATATTATCATAAAGATTTACATGCATTACATTTTAAAATATTGTTATGTTGTGAAATCTTTACTTTTCCAAGTTAAACAAGTTAAGCCTATAGGCTTTTGTAACAAACTATTTATGAAATCCAATGTATCAGTTTTTAAATGACACTTATAGAGGTCATTCTCATATCTTGTGCTATTGATCTATGAAGTAATACCCCCGGAACATCATATTCCGCTGTGGCCCATTTTGGGGATGTTACAGATTGGTATCAGAGCCAAGGTTATAGAGAACCAGGTCAAATATTTTTACTTGGTCTATAACCGTTTTTCAAACATTACGTCATTCAAAAGTTTTCAAGGGACATACATACATTACTTATTTGCATTTAGTATACATGCTTACATGTCATGCACCATTTTAGCATTAGTTGATTATACTAAGTGCTTACATAGGTTATATACGTGTTAATATTTCATTACGTATATTAATGATGGTCTTATATAATATACTTATACAAGTTTATATTATGGTTACAGATTTGCCATGTCATCAGATAATGCATCGTCCGCTGTTACCTATACATCCGTATCTTCTGATTTAAACGGACCATCATCATGGGATATTCCACTCGTGAATACTGGCAAGATCCCAGATATGGACCCGTACAAGGAGGTTGCCCAACAAGGGAAGACACACCCACTGTCACCTGCCTATGTACCTGACCTCATGGAGTTGGATGAGCATGTACCAGTATATGTTCCGGAGCCAAAGCACCCAGACTACCATGCACCATCAGATGATGACATCCAGGTCGAGGATCAGCCTTATGCTGAGGATGCTTCACCGACTGCTAAGTCACCAGGATACCTTGCTGACTAAGATTCAATGGAGGAGGATACTGATGCGGATTCTATTGATTATCCAGATGAGCCCGAGGATGGCGAGGAGGATGACGATGAGGATCCCGAGGAGGATCCTAGTAAGGAGCATGAGCCCGAGGATGACGACAACGATGATGATACAGATGATGAGGATGAGGAGCACACTGAGGACGAGGAGGAGGAGCACCTAGATCCAGCTGACTCTTCTATGGTACCTGTTGTTGACCTTGTTCCCTCAGCTAGGGATATAGAGGGATTTAAGACTGATGAGTCTACACCTACACCTAGATCACCTCAGAATAGGGTCCCTTTTTCTTAGACACGTCTCTATAGGGCACAAAAGACTGTTAGACTTGAGCCACCCATATCAGCATCCATGGAGGCACACATTGCTGAGCATGCTGCCGCATCTATACCACCCACCAGCCCTACCTATGATCAGGCACCATTGGGTCATAGGGCAGCCATGATCCGTATGAGAGATGACATCCCCGAGGAGGATATGCCACCTCGGAGGAGATTTGTACTTACTGCTCCCTCACCTGGGTGTGATGTAGCAGAGAGTTCTACTGCTGCTACTAGAGCACCTAGAGGTCAGTATGATTTTATTGATACTGTTGTGATAGGACAGGGTTTAATTTGTAGTCCTGGTCATAATGCCCGGACTATTGCTAGAGCTGCTGACAGAGCAGAGGATGTTGGTTATGTTAAAGCTTTACATGCTTCTAAGAATAGGATGATGACTTCCATTGAGGAAGTCAACTTGAGGGTTAGCTACCAGGCACAGGTTCACAGGCAAGAGAGTGAGGATTTCTATACACAGCTGCATGACGCTCGGACTGACCGAAGAGACATTAGACTAGAGATTGATGTAGTGAGAGGCTAGAGGACCGCTTACGAGACAGAGTTGCATGAGGTACGCCAAACTTACCTTAGTTCCGAGGCTCGAAACAGGGCATTATTGGCGCGACTTGAGACACTGGAGACTCACATGAGTCGTATAGAGTGGCAGCGCCAGAGAGCTGAGGATGATGCGTACCCATGTACTATTGGCTAGAGCTCAGATTGATACGGTGGAGGACACCAGCAGTAGCTGTTAGGTATACCTTTCATTTCTAGCTATCTTGTATAGTCTATTAAGTTTTATGGGTAACTCCCAGCTAATAGACTTTAAGACGTATTTTCATTTTCTGTACTAGATCATTAGTGATCATTTTGTATCCAAACAAATCATGTACGATTCGACATTATGTTATGAAATGTTGATGTATTATGTTATGGTTGATTTCATTTTATTCATTCTTCATTATGTTGTGGTGTAATTATTATTATCATATCCATTTGTATCGACATTGTAATTATATCTCACGTACATTGTATTCTTATGATTAATAGAATCATGCCTGTAACAAGACAAGGAGCAAACAAGGCCATGACTCCAGAATCCATTCAAGTTATGATCGATCGGGCAATCCAAAGAAACTCTACCCATACTCAGGATGATGCAAGCCACAATTCGGGTAGAGGACTTAGAAGGCCTGTGCAACTTGCACGTGTCTGTTCCTACACCGATTTCATGAAATGCCAACCCTTGAACTTCAAGGGAACTGAAGGCGTTGTTGGCCTGTATCAATGGCTCGAAAAGATGGAATCAGTATTTCACATTAGCGGTTGTGCCATTGACAATCAAGTGAAGTTCGCTACCTGCACTCTGCTAGGTGTTGCACTAACCTAGTGGAATGGCCATGTGAGAACCTTAGGTCATGATGCTGCCTATGCTATGACTTAGGGAACTCTCAAGAAGAAGTTGACGGACAAATATTGTCCAAAAGGTAAAATCAAGAAACTTGAAATTGAACTTTGGAATCTCAGGGTCAGGGAAAATGATGTTGCAGCCTATACGCAACATTTCTAAGAACTAGCTTTGATGTGCACCAAATTTCTTGCTAACGAGACCCAAAAGATTGACAAGTACATCAATGGACTTCCTGATAACATTCATGGGAATGTCATGTCTGCAAGACCCAAAACTCTTGATGATGCTATCGAGTTGGCCAACGACTTGATGGATCAAAAACTACGTACTTATGCAGAAAGGCAGAATGACCACAAGAGAAAGGCTAATGACTCATCAAGAAACAATCAACAACCCCCACAAGAAGCAAAATATAGCTAGGGCATACACTGCTGGCCCTGGTGAAAAGAAGGCTTACACTGGAAATCTACCTTTGTGCACCAAGTGCAACTACCACCACACCGGACAATATACACCTAAATGTGGAAACTGCAAGAGGTATGGTCATACTATCAATGATTGTCGGGTCAATAACAACAACAAGAATCAAAAGGCAAGAGCATGCTATGAATGTGGTAACACTGGTCACATAAAGAAGAATTTCCCAAAACTGAAGAACTGTGGGAATGGAAACGGGAATGGCACCGCTCAGGGAAGAACTTATGCTTTGGGAGGAAGAGATGCTAGCCCAGACTCTAACATCATCACGAGTACGTTTCTCCTCAACAAACGTTATGCTACAGTTTTGTTTGATACTTGTGCAGATAAGAGCTTTGTATCTAATACCTTTAGTGCCCTGATTAACATTACCCCTACTACGTTAGAAAGTCATTATGATGTAGAATTGATGGGAAAATCATAGGAGTTAACACCATAATTCGTGGTTGCACTCTAAACTTTATGAACCACCCTTTCAACATCGACTTGATGCCGGTCCCACTCGGTAGTTTTGACGTCATTATTTGAATGGATTGGTTAACAAAGTATCATGGAGTGATCATTTGTGACGAGAAGATTGTGCGAGTTCCTTTCGGAAGAGAGATGTTAATTTTTCAAAATATTAACCCTAAGAAAGTAAATTTCAAACCTAAGCCTAGAATATGATAAAAGAAAATTTTATAAAAAAGAAAATTATTTTTTTGATTATTTTTCTATTTTTTATGATTTTTTAAAGTTTTTAACTAAATTAATTCACAAAAAGTATTAAACTTTGACTAAAAATTCTAAGAAAATTCTCAAAAATCACTGAAGTTATAAAGATTGTATAAAAAATAAGTCCTACGAATAAGCTAAAGAGATTAAGCCAGGAAAAAGAAAATAAGCACTCGAAGTGCTTATTTTATAAAGAGCTCAAAAAGGTGTTAAAACAATAAACAATGCACCTTGAGACGTAAAAGTCCCAAGGGCGCAGTGTTAGTGGTGTGTGTGTTGAGTGCTATGAAAGGGTTGAGGGAGGTTGAGGTTGTGAGTTCGAGCCTTGCTCACTCACAATTTCCCTCCTTCCCTTTTTTTTATTTTTGCTAAGTTTTAAAAACAAAGTTATAAAACAACTTAAAATGAATAACTTTTGTAAAAACAACTTTTTTGAAAACTAGAAAATAAGCTAGAAAGTAGCTTAAAAGCAGACAGTTTATGACTTATAAGGTAAAAGCTTTTTTGCACTAAACTAGAAAACTAAGATTAAGCTGAAATAAGAACTGATAAGCTACCAATACCCTAACACTAACCTAATAAGCTAGAATGAACCAAATTTGAACAAATATTTAAAGTCATAAGCTGAAAAACTACCAAAAGCTTTTTCACAAAACCAGTTACCAAACAGACTGTCAAGCACTTTTTGAGCTTATTTTCAACTAAGCAAATGGAACCTTATGACTTTGAGACTTATATTTCTAGAAAGTTTGACCTATAAGCTACCTTAAACAGCATTTGAAAAGCATTTTGAAAATCAATTAAGCTAAGAAAAAACTATTGGAAAAAACTGATGCAGACAGAATGACACTATTTTTTTAGTTTTTTAGATACTTGAATACTAAAAATTAAAGCTAATTTCCTATTTTACTAACTGAATTTTACTTAAAAATTGGCATTTTAGCCTTTTAGTACGGCTGATCGCATTAACACTTTATCGACCAAAACTTTAAACTAGTTAATGTAATATAATCGTTTGTTCTAACCGCTCTTAAAACACTAGACATAAATGCAAACTGCTTTAACAATACAACTTAGAACAATTAATCTAGAATGCTAATGAAACGGACTAATGCTAAAGAGAAGTTAAAGTAAGAAACCTCAATCCTATAGAAAACGAGATTAACCTATCAAATCCTTTAATACCCTTCTGCTCTATAAGCCCTCAAAATGACATTTCAGTTAAACTTAAGGGATCATGTGGCACTGAGCATACTAAACCTCAAGTTATTACTACTTGACCCAAACACCCCTTTAAGTTGCTGAAACCTATCTAGGTTAGCGTATAATTTTTTAGATTTAATAGCTGAAATGAAGATTAACCGCCCTTCCCTTCTCCCCGGCATGTAAATTGGCTCAACCTATACCAGATAGTGGTTAGCTAAAAACAAACTTAATAAGCAGATTTCAATAACAAAATAAGCTATAACTATAACTAACAGATTATGCTACTATTTTTGGCTTTTTTCAACTTTTTATATCAAAATCAAACAAACTAAGAATTAAACTAACAATTTAAACTAAATAAGCATTTAAAAATATTTTTAAGCAATATTAAGCAAATAAGCACAAAATAAGCTACACTAAACAGCAAATAAGCAAGCTATAAGCAAAATTAAGCTACTATGCAGATTATAACTAAGATTTAAAGTGACAATAAAGTAAATAGAAAAATGTAAAGAGAAGTGTACCTCCACCTCAGCTAAACAGAGGTATGCACACAATAGAGCTAATAAAGCAGCTTAATCCTTAATTCCAAATCTCCTAGTCTAATCTAAACACGTGACCATCATACTATAACACAATACTTAAAAACTCAGAGCTAGTCCATCTCCAATTTCATTGAGTTTTTTTCAAGTATTAAGAGCTTTTATGTAGCTCATGAAACAATTGAGCTCATGGATCAGCATTAAAAGCTTAACATCGAAACCATTTTCATAAAAGTAACTTTATGCGAAAAACAATTGCACATTATAAAGTTAAACTTAAACTTTTATTAATGATGAAAGCTGACATACACAGATTAGAAACAGGAAATACATTGATTAAAAACATAATTTAAAAGCAATACAATAAGCATAAGCTAAAAACTATTCTAAAGCTACTATTTAAAACTACTCCTAGATGCTCTTTGTGAGTGAGGAGTGAGCTCTATTTAAGTAGATAATGGAACTTCAGCGTCGTCCACATGCTCCACATGATCACAACCCTTCTAATCAATTCCTCTAAATCATTGGCATCAAGCTTTTGTGGCAGCTTGTGATGAAATAATAGCTCACGGATGCCAACCTGGCAAACCACAGCATTGGGAAGACTCCTGTGCTTCTTTGAGCATTGATTTCAAGTTCTAATTTTTTTCATCTTTGTGTGTTTCCTTTGAGCCCCGTGCATTCCTTTCTTCTGTCAGAAAGTAGGACCAATCCATAGCTTAAGAGATCGACGCTTTTCTTGCTGAGATGTCACTTAGTACTAAGCATCTTTGACTTGTCACGTTGAATTGGGTTAATTTCATTTAAATTGAGTTAATTACAAGGATGGTGAATTGGGGAAGACGGGTAAACAGTAAACAATTTTTCCCAGTCAACCCTTTCTATTTGTGTTTGTGGTTATGACCCGGTAAAGGGGGTTGACCTGGGCTAAAGGTTTTATAACAAAGTTTGGGCCCGGTGTTTGTTATTGGGCTCGGTTAAAGGGTTTAAAGGGAAAAAAGTCTTTATATAACTAACACTTAATGACCGTTTAGTTGCTTTAAAGAGTGTTAACAGCGACTAACGGTGTTATTCGATTTTCTTGGACTTTTAGTGCAAAAATATGATTTAACATTAAGGCTCTTTTGGTATTTTCAAGATTTTGTTCTTTTTGTGGTTGACCAAGGTTTCTGACATATGTTGACTTTATGGACATTTGCTTTAAAAAAACTTCCGCTCTTGTGGGTTACTCTATCCGTTCCCCACAGTGTTCTGAGTTTGCCTCGGGTTTTTGACCGTCTACTCTGTGTCTTTTTTGCGCAATATCCGTACGCTACATCAACACACATAATGACAAAACTCACAAGCAATATACAAGCATATTTTGCACAATTTAATCATTTAAGGTCATTTTTAGTATAAAAAATGATATTAAATACATCTGAACATATCAATGGTAACAACCTTTCGACGAATGACACGCAAACAATAACGCAGCTTGCCATCCCCACATGCTCTTTAGAGTTTACATTGGCCAACATGTTCAATCATATCAACCCCCAAGTAACCCTTACTCTCTAAGTACTTATCATCGTTCTCAACATAATAACGTTAGCTTCTTCTCTCTTTTTTTCGTCACAGTAGCATATTGTATGCACCATAAAGGTGATCAATGTTTCTTCTTTCTTAGTGTTTTCTAGCTATCCGTCAGTCTTGTTCAAATGCCACATACACTAACATTTTCTCGACACCGTGGATCTTGAAACACATAGGAGCATAACAAATGAAATATGCTCGAGCCTCCTCCTCCAAACCCAAGTGTTGCTAGCTTCTGCTACAAAGAACGCATACCGTTATTCGATTATACAGGCTGCTACAACGTCATGGCCCTACAACGTTGTAAGCATATAGTGGAATAGATGTTAAGAGTTTAACAAAAATTGGAAGTACGTATCACAATCATGTTTCTCTTACACCACCACCTAAAGAGAGACACGGTTTTACGAGTCAAGTTTAGCAAGCGGTTTAGTGAAGTTGTATACCGAGTGAGGCATCACTCTACATGACATATTAATTCATATCCTTAAAGAATGTACGCGTACCTGTTCGGATTAGATTTCGAGTGTGTTATGGGCTGATGTGTGGTTATACTAACGTGGTCGAGTTGATTTCGGTTCATTTTCGGGTCATAGATTTGGTTACGTACAAGTTTGTAGTTTGCGTTCGGGTCGAGCTTTGGTTGATGATCGGGAGATGTTCGTGTTTGGAGTCCCTAGTCGATGGGGCTAAATAATACGACGAGTTCATATTCGGGTGAGACGCTATGGTATTGTTCACTGGAGTTTGATGGTTGAAATCAAGTCTAATTTCTTAGAGGTACATTTCGAGTTCAGTTTGTGCATTATATAAGCAGCAGATTCATGTAGACATACTTATAAATTGGTAGTACTATTTGTGTATAGGATTAATGTAACCTTAACTATGTGAAATCTTAACTTAGTCAATGAACTGGAACTATAAACTTCATAATACTTGAATGAAGATCAAGTCTAAAATACAAAGAATGAAGATTGATATTCGAATATGATATTGGAACTCCTCGCGTCATTCTCATGCATGTCATATGCATATTTACATTTTTGGTCCTTTATTTATAAAACACTAGACAAATAAATATTATAGATTATAAAGTAACACTTTTGATCCCTGTGCATTTTAATCTCTTCAAAACTAGTCCAAAATTATAGTTTATCTATTTTGTCTTTGATGTAATTATGTTTATAACATGTACGTCTCAAATGTTATGATCAATCTATTCAATATTACATTTTAGCAACGGATTGCATATTATAAATAATACACTATTAACATCTAAGATATATTATATATTTAAAATGGGTGACGTAGCTAGTATTTTTTGTTCTTTTGTCCAAGCATATGATTTAGATTTTTTTATAAGTATTTTTACTTGTATCAGGTCAAGTTTGGTGAGGTCTACATTCGAGGGTTACTTTTAGAGATACTCGTTGTGCTCATTCTTGTACTCACGCTTTAATCGTTAAGGTGAGTTTTCATTGGCCCGTTTTACTGTTTACTCGTTTTGGGGTGGAAAGCATGATACAATTATTTAAACAGAATTGCCTGTACTTTTAAAATTTTATTGAACTAAATGAACTTTTGTTTCACCACTTATACAATTGGTATGCATGCTTATGTTTGATGCTTGAGTACTATTATCACAAAGTTCCTCTGGAACTACACTACTTATTAACTCATTTTGAGCCGTTGATATTTATGGATAACGCTATTTAGGGGTAGAGCCATCCCCTCACTCCAACTATTGGGAGTGCATAGTATCACCTTTCCATGCTGACGATAGAGCGTGTGACGCATAGGGGCAAAGTGTTCGGCTGCAATCGGCTTAAGTAGTGGCCTCATTGCATAAACACGCTTGTATACATATCATATCTTTGTGCATATTTGGCAACCAATTGATATCACTTGTCTCTGAAACTCATTTGTTACGATCCTAGTATGGGATAGGTTAATAACAATATGGTTGATACTTCTGAAATTCATTTTACTGAAATGTTTGCATTTCTTATAAACCTGTGAACTCACCAAATATTTTCACAGTTGACCCGTTTTGACATGCTTTTCAGGTGATCTTCAGTAAAGTGGTCATTTTAGGAAGGCATTTACATGGACGCTTTCCATTCTTGTTATATTTTAAAAAACAATGACTTGTCTTTCGCACTATATCAAACATGTTGTAAACTTGTAATATTTTTCAATTACTTCATGTATGGTGTTACCTATATCCAATGCGATGTACTATGAGCTGTTGCACCTCGTGTTTCTGCTTTAGCGGGGTGTGACAGACTTGGTATCAGAGTTGTGGCTATAGAGAATGCCGGTTTTCAAAAACTAAAACCCGCAACTATAACTAAAAATTATTTTTATAAAACTCCGAACATGATAGTAGTTGACTAGTCTAGACATTGCATCATTTGACCTTAATTAAACAGAACTTGATCAACTATGTCTAATTCAGGTAGAGTCATGGAATGTTAGGAGTAGTTACCAAGTATCGTGTTTGGTAGAGTCATAGACATATGGTCACTTGAAGTTGCATTGGTCGTGTGTGCTCAAATTTCATGCATTCATGTTTGTTAAATAGACCAATATGTCATTTTATATGTGATCTTTATCCTTGCCTCACTATGACCTGATTGACTAAGCACGTCTTTGTTTTCACCATGATGCAGTCGCAAAGTCACATCACTCACCTTCTTGTATATTATACGATTTGGACGAAGACCCTAGTGAATATTGGTATTCTGATCTTCAAACAAACGGTGTCAGGACTTCTAGTCCTCCCCAATTAAGATATCATTAGAGAACGTCTTCGCACACTAATGATTCTGTGAGTGAGTCATGACGTACACCTAATTACTCTTCGTACCTCTACCCTACATAGGACCACGAGAAAGACTCGTCAATAGATTCCTAGTCAGAGCTCAGACGAGCAACATATGGTCTACGTATGTGCAACATGTAAAGACGTTCGTTCTTTCGCTATTAGAAATTACGTTGACCTATAGTTCGGTCACGTTTCTTTCTTATTTTGTCATATTATTAAGCCAACCATTTTGGTTGCGAATATGAGCATTAGTGCTTGATTAGTACATAACCACTCAGTGGTTGATTGATTCATCCCAACAAAGTTGTTGGAGGAACATTTTGATACATCATAATCGTCTTATTTTTAGTTGAGAGTTGAACTCTAGCTGGCAGCCAACATGTTGAAAGGACATTTATGGTGCATATAGCTTGCTTTTATACCTTAAAGCATACTTTTACCTCTATCATATTTTGATCGTAATATGACACAGAAATGGTTTCCTTCGCGCCAATCCTGACATTTAATAAGGTATATGACCATACCTTGTGTATTGCACGCAACTATTTTTTTTCTTTTTTTAATCCACTATGAGGATTGACATTGTTTATACCATGGGAATCCGTTACTTTTAACATTATGTTCTTGAATACATTCAATGAGACGGATTACGTCATTAGTTATCCTAGGAACAACTCGTCTAGGAGTGTTATCACTCTAATTGTTTGGTTGTTGGTTGTATGACCATCACCTGGAAGAATCCTTTTAAGATAAAAGGATTGATAGAAGGACAAGAACCTTATACTTGATAATTTGGTTAATTGTGTAACCATGACAACAATTTTCATTCTGACGTTCGTATTTCGAAGATGATACTATTTTAGATAAGTCAAAGTCCTTTGTAATACAAAAAATGTGTATTTTAAAGCGTGATGCTTTAATAGTTTTTAAATGATTACATGATTTGGGTATCAAAACCTATGTACCCATAAAGTACGTCTAAACCTCAGGTATTGTTGAATATTATTATGCAACCCATGTTTGAAAAAAAAATTAACATATAAAT
>BQNB010162201.1:0-11200 GCA_026074375.1 Tanacetum coccineum | reverse complement strand
TACTCTTCTTACAACAATCTCTTTCAAATAACCATAGCCAAACTACTTATCAACCGATATTCTGATGACACTGAGAATCTTCATTCTTGAGTAGACTTCATGATGTGATCTTACCGCATGTCTTACTCTATAGAAAAGTTGTCGTTTGGATCCCTATTAGTGAATTTCAAGAGATGCATTTAAGTCATATCCCACTTTTCTTGAGCTCTAAAGCTTCGGGATAATTTCTTCTAATCCATCTAACTCATACCTTGAAGCCTTCGGTTTTGTTAGTGAGGAGGCATACTTCTTTTCTGTGTTTCCTATCTTCAAATACTCTAGATATTTATTGAAGAAGAAATCCACAAGAATAGTTGCTCAAATCATACGGGCATCTGTCACCTTCAGAATTCGCCAAATCAATCTGATCTGTCAGAGCTAAATAACAATGCTCCATATTGTATTCTAGCTCGATGTTGTTTTTAAAGTTGCCCTTGAGTAGTGTGAATGTTGGTCCTTCTAGGTCAGCTTTCGTGATATAATCTTTCTTTAGACATTGCTTAGCATATTTGTTGAAGTCAACAGTAGAACTCATTAGATCATCAGACGTGACTGGATCTTTTTCAGCATTGACCAGCTCATTGAACCAGTTCTGTTCAGGTGCATCATTAGCATTTGGTTCCTTGAACCAATCTGGATCTAGAGTTTTTGGTCTCACCACAACATCTTGCTTGAACCATTTGGAGTTATCTTGTTTATGAATAGTATCAGCTTGTGTCATATTGTCAGCATCCATAGCATCATCTTGTACCAGTTCTTCATCATCCATTGCAGCATCTTGTACTAATTCTTTTGTATTCGTAGGTTTATTAGATTTTGATGGTTTGGATGGAGTTTTACCTTTCTTTGAACCGGCTTGATTGTTGTTTTTCTTTGATGGCTCGGTATCCTTTTGCCTTCTCTTCTTCTTCTCCTTTTTAGAATCCGCATGAGGGTCTTGATCATCATCACGATGTATTTTCTTCAAAGTTTTTGTAGGATCAAGATCACCCTCTGCAATAGCTTCATCTATACCCATTGAACCGATCAAAGTATTGTATAACTCCAGATGTTTGTCGTGTTGAAGAAAGGAACGACTTATCTGCATCATGTCATGGAGTTTTCTCTTCAGTTCATATTAAGTGAGTGAATCTATTGATGTGGAGGAGGATGGGAAAAGGTTGATTAGATTCTTCCTTAGTACATCTCGAACTGTACTGTCCATTCATGGTTAAACATACTCAGAAACAGCTTTTGGAAGAAACTTTGGCAATTGATTCTTCACTTCATTCATCACGTTAGCTTGAACAGATTTTTTAATTGCTTCAGTATGATCGATATTTGACATTGCTGCAACCTTCTTTTCAAGTCTTGTAAGTCTCTTCAAGACAACATCAGCATCAACTGTTTCTTCAGGTTCCTTTAACTTTTTGAGGATTAGTTCTGTTTTAGTTGAGTTTATGGTGGTTGTTGGTTTTGTAAAGTGGTTGTCTTTTCTGGAATGATTGAGATGATCATATCAACTAGTGGAGTTCTTTGGACAACGAGGTCCTCTTGATGAACGGGAACATCTATCATTGACTAAATCTCAATGTCAGTTAGATCGTTTAAAACATCAGTTAGTGAAACATCCGGATTATCATTTATAAATTGATTACCATATTCAGTAGAAGATAATGTTAGACTGGAACTGAGAAGTTGTTATGCAGGTTTCTCAACTTGTGGCTCGAGTACATGAACTTCAGCTTGTATTTATCCATCTTGACCATATACACATTGTTCTTCTCCAGCTTTCTCTTCTTCAGATTTCTCAGAGCCGCCAGTCTTTGTTCTTTCATCGTCAGACTGATCTTCAAGTTCTTTATCATCTGTCGACAAGAATCCATCTTCATCTTTAGATTCTGAGCTTGAACTACCAGAACTGTCACTTGGCCCACCAGGAACCTTTGGAATCACACCAGATCCTTCACCTGGTCCTCTCAGACGTTGTTGGAGTATTTAGTCATTCTTGCTATCTTTACTTGCTTTATTCATATCTATCATGAATTATTCAGGAGTAGATAGTGTTTCAATTACTTTCAACTTCATTGACTGATCCAGTGTTCCTTTATCTGACTCCTTGTGAACCCCTCTACTAATGACAATACCGGTCTGTCTTTCATTCAAATGGCCTTCTTCTTCATCAGTCTCCTATGAGTCCACTATATCTGCTACCTCTTCTGAGTGACCAGTTTCTTCGATAACAGTCTATGTATGCTTCTTTCTTGGAATCCTGATTGTTTCCTTCTTCTATACTACAACTTCAATACCTTTCCTAGTAAGTAGCCCTTTACTTTGACCTTTGACTTGTTGAGTTCCCATAGACTTAGCTAAGTAATTTGAATAATCTATAGAAGCCTTGATTTCTTCACTTATCATCTCCTTTGAAATTGCCATTCCATATATTGGGTCTTTTCTCCCTTATTTGTGAACTTCAAGTTTCTAAGAACTGCATCAAGCTTGATTACATGTTGATATGATTGGAGTCTTTTGGATACGCTGTTGTGATGGGAGAGGATGTGTTTGATGATAAGCTTTGTGAATCTGGGAAATGGTATCAATTCCTTCTTCTTAGAACTTATTTGTCTGGATTCAATATGAAATTTGAAGTCCTCCCAGATCAAGTCTGCATAGTCAACATTTGCATTCGTAACCAGTCCCCAAAGAACTTAGAGCAGAGCTAGTCTTGGTCTGTCAAACCCAAAAGCCTTCCATGTTAAGCATTTGATAATCATTATCATAAAGGTTCTCTAGGGTTGGTGCATATGGTTAATGACCATGTTTGAGACTTGATCTAGAGATCCAGGGTATCCCAGCTTGTTAATGAAGGAGACAATTTCGTCAAGTGGAGGAGGTGCAACAAACAGATGATCGGGATCTTTGGGAGCAATTTATAATTGATGACATTAGATAACGTCTATTTTATAGCATCATTTATCCTGTTTTTATTGCTCGTTTTACATTATTTACATATGAATTTGTACTTAATTGCTTATATTTATTAATTTCAGTTATTATCGAACATGTGGTAAAAGTTAGCTAAAAGGCACGCATTTTGGAGCACAAACGAAGAGTTCAAGAAAATCTACTAAATCTAACAACCAATACGCCGTATCATTCTAGAAGCATACGCCTTATCCAAGACTTTGAAGAACTAAAAGACCATTGCATGACTTTGAATAATACGCCGTATCTATATCAACGATACGCCATATATAATACTTTGGTCAACGAAGAATAACCAACTAGTTTTACATCATACGCCATATCCAACAAAAAGATACGGCGTATCTATGCCCTAATTTCATAAGACATCCATGAAGAGATAAGATCTATACGCCGTATCCAGAAGAGCTCATACGCCGTATTCACGGATGATCCAAGAACATTCTGGAATATATTATTCCTGGAGCCCACGCCAAGTTACCTCAATATGCCGTATTGAACCCTTTTAATACGGCGTATTGACCTTTTCAAGACTCTATAAATACAAAACCCTAAAACTCATTTTAGGTATACTTTTAACCACCAAGTTCGATTCTCAGAAGATCTAAGAACCAAGAAGGTCCTGCAAAGTGCTCCATTCCATAGGAAAACCATTGTAATCTCTATACTCTAATTACGCGTTCGGTTTTATTACTTTAATCATCCGTCTATGATATTTGTATAAGTTTAAAATGACTATCAGCTAATACCTTTAGGTATTAGCCATGTTTATGATAATTTAATGTTTGGTTTGTTTATTTAGATTGTTTGCTTATTCGTTGCGTGTTGATTATGTTTATCAATTTATACTCGTTTATGTGCTTAAGCATGTGTTTAAACTATCATTCAACTAGATCTAGGAATATAAATAGAGCGTTAGCTAGAGTCTGGGATAGAACTACATGCAACCGTTTATATATCTAGAGTAATAGGATCACAAATATTGACTTGTCTTCGCCGTTGGTTTAGTAAATAGGTAGACTAGCAGGTGACCTAGGATTACAAATAATGTTCTAATTCCTTGGGTCAATATCTAGACAATGGACTACAAGTATATAAATTTTCGTTAAGCAGTAAGTTAGTAAAGCCTCAATGAGCTAGGTTTTGATATTATCACCATTATCGTCTCCTAGATAGATTATAATTGACTGTGAATACTTTATGCGGGTTTGGCTAATCGTGACAGGATTACCGAATCTAGAGTTTAGGAAGAAGTCCCGCCTAAACTTAGGAATGATATATCACCAACGAAGTAAAACAATCATTGCACTCATAAACAATACCTGCGTTTTATTAGATTAAACTGGCTAATACGTTTTCCTTACATTACGCTCGACCGCTTCTTTATCTTTTGTTTATCAACTTGTGTGTGTTAATTGTCATCGGTTAGATTAGGTAAACCTAAACTCGTACCAATCTCTTAGGCTGAAAACCCCCTTTTTGCGTTAGTTTAGGTTTAACATAGAATAACATAGGATTAATTAGGACTAACTTAGATAAATATAATACTAATAGATTTAAGTGTTAACACTCGCTCTTAGTGATCGACACCCTACTTACCAATGAACCTACAACTGATCGGGTACACTGCCCGTTAGTGTTTGTTAATAGGTAAAATCGGCAAAATATAAACAGTAAAAGTTGAATAATAAATTACCTACGTACGACGACACATCAAGTTTTTGGCATCGCTGCCAGGGAGTGAGTTTGTTTTAGTTTAGTGTAATTTATTTTGTACTTCTGTATTTTAATTGTTTGTATTAGTGTTTTAGTTTGCATTGTATATTTTGCATATTTGTTTGTTTTTCTGCATTGTTTTTCTTTGCTGTTATTGTTCTGGTCGAATAACCGATATGGCGTATTCATCTTATTAAATACGGCGTATCCCCTTTTCGAAACCAATACAACGTATTCTATTCAAACGATCAATACGACGTATTCAGTCAATTAAATACGGCGTATCGATCATCTGATACAGCAGCAGGGTTAGTTTTTCGTATTTGGATTTCATTTTCTATATATACCTTCTTCTAAACTGATTCTACTGACGATTTTTTGATTCTTTTCAGTAGCTAAGATGAAGGTAATTAAGGAAGAATCCGAAGCACTAGGGTTACTCAAGATCGATGATGATTTGTTTACTTGTAATACACCTCTTGGGACGATTTTTGAAAAATTCAACCGATTAAGTGGAATGGATGACGATTTGTTTATTTATGAAGTAGGAATTCTAGAGCTTTCTTATTTCCCAAGTGTTGAGCAACAAGTGGATGATTTGAATAATGGGTATATTGATGTTTATGAAAGGAAAGTGTGTTATGATGAATGTGAGAAGATATATGCTGAAACCATAATTTTCATTAATAAAAGATTGGTAAGGTTGATTGATGTAACTGTGGAGCAATGGCTAGATTTGAAATACAGTGATCCTATAATGGTTAGTAATGAAGTTAAGGAGAATGTGATTGCTACATGGTTGATTTGGAGTTACAAAAAGCAATTTGAAGATTACATGGAAATTAAAAAACAGAAGGAGGTATATGGACTTGATGTCGATATGGAATAGGATCCATCAAATATTGATTTTGGTGAATAGTTAGCTTCAAAATTTAGCAACCATAAGATGATGGATCGATATACTAATAATGCTTTATGGGATTATTGGAAAAGAGGTGATGATGAAGAGGTGTTAACTGATGATGAACTTTCTAATCCTGGAGATGGGAACTTGTTTAAAGAAAATAAAATTGCTGAAGTCTTTAGAATTAAAACTAACATATTTCACTTTGCGACACCTCTATGAAAGGCATTCAAGGAGTTCATTTATCTTTTTCAAATCGATGTTGATGTGCTTACTAAAGATATACCTGGATTTAAGACATATGAAGAATATAAAGATGATTGGCTCTATGAGTGGAACAATGGAATACCATGGGTTGATGAAAAACCATGGACTGATGATGGAATCTAGATAGAACCTACTGATAATATTGATCATGTGTGTGAGCCACTTCGTTTCAAAAGTGGGCACGCTGAATGGCCTACTTGTAACTAGAAAGAAGATGGATATTGCAACAAAGGAGACTTACCTAGAATGATTTGAGTAGGAAACATAATTCACTATCAAGATTACGAGTGGTACGATGCATTAGAAGATAGTAATCTAAAAGAGGAAGCTTTGAACAATAAAGCTATCTTGGAAAAATCAATGGACGTAGAGGAAGAATCAAGTGAAGACGCTTGGAGCCATTATTCGCCAATTGACGAATGGGAGGATTTTGAGCGCGCAGATCACATCGAAACTAATGCCAATCCTAACTACAACCCTCATCTTGATATTTCTCGAATATTTAATAATCATGCAGGAACGAATAATGACGGGACTATTCAAGATGAGAATGACCGAAAGGGAGATGATGGTGATAACATCGATGACTTAGATGATTACTTGGTTAGTAACGATTCGCCTTTTATTATTGATGAAGAAGAAGAGCGGTTCAAAGAAAGAAGGTTCAAATTACTTAGAATTCCTTACGTGAAACCACCAACTTGCAAATCCGTAAAGTTTAAGGTAGTAAAGCACTCGTTCGGACCAACGGAGGAATATGTCGCTATCAAGGAATATGAATATGGCATTTGGGTTTGAACCAAAGATAACGTGTCTCAATTCTACCATGATATTTTTTGCAAGAAGGACGAAGGATGGTCCGTGACACGTACGAAGTAGAAGCTGAAGGAAGTCTAACTTAAAGACTTTTCTGTAAACAAAAGTGCTTGTCGGGAGACAACCTGGAATGTATTTTCAATTTAGATATTGAGTCTGTCTTCCTAGGTTATCGATATGGTGTATCCAATTCCATGGATACGGCGTATCGACCTAACCTGGATGTTATCTTTTATTTTTCCTGCACTTTTTAAAACATTATTGTTAGACTCATCGATACGATGTATTCATAACTATGAATACAGCGTATTCGACCTCTGGCCCGTACTTAGGATTTTTTTTCCTACAGGTTTCAATACGGTGTATCCTGAAACATGGATATGGTGTATCGACTTCCTGTACAATATTCGTTTTAGTTTTTGTTTTTAACCAATGATTATTCGGAGATAAAATTACTTTTGTTTTTTGAGCATTAATACAAGAACTTACTGACGAGATGATGAATGTGGTGTACATATTATCTGGAATCTATGTGTGTTGTAGTCATGCGGGCATCTAGACGTATTTACAACACACATTCTTGCTCATATACGTAACATGGAGGATAATACCAAGCAAATCTCAGGGGAGTTTTCTGTTCTAATTCTTTAATTTCCTGTTTTTCATGTTATATTTATACAACGTGGGTGTTGTATATCTCAAGTGGGGGAGGAGAATTAGAACATACTTGTCCTTATTTTTACATTAATATGCCTAAATTATGCTCAAATTTTAAAAAAAATTAGCATATTTTTGTGAAATTATTAGTTGCATGACCCGCACACATAACCCTTATTTCCATATTGTGAGGATTAAGCCTATTTTGTTTCCTAATTTTTACCCAAAAATTCCACAAATATATGAGTGTGCTAGTGACTGTAGTAAACTTTAGAACTTGGCTTGGTATACTATTCGAGACCACCATAATGAGTACTATTTTATATAGATGGAGTGACCTTTCTAAACTGGTAAATTTCTAAGATTACACCAAAAATCCTATACATATTTTGTTATTAACTAACCACATTGGTTAGTTAGCCCCCGTATAAACCCTTTTGTTTACTCTCATCTTTAAGAGTAAGATACCCCTAGAAAAACCTTCTTAGCCATTCCTTTCGTTTCTTACACCATCAAATATTTGTTTTGTGACACCTTTACACCTTAGCCTACCCTATAGATTAAAGTCCTTAATCGGTTGCTAGTTGCTTTAGTGTAAAAGTATGTATTTCATTTGTTCGTGTGCGTATTTTCTATCTATGGTTAGGTCAGGAATTGCACAATGCAATGGAAATGTAAAAGTAATGTATTTTTATTTTTTGTATGTTTACTACTTTCACTAGTATGATTGGAAATAAAATCTAAATTTATCATGTTCGTGAAGTGGTGAAATTTTACACCCGCATTTCGTTTTCTAGTTATAAAAAATTGAAAAAACAGAAAAAGAGAAAAAAAGAGAAAAAAAAGGAGAGGATTGTGAGATAATAAGTTCGTCTAAATTTAACCGATTTTATTATTTATGATGATCGATTATTTGTTGGTACGTTCTATAAACCAATGATGTAAAGTTTTGTTGTATATTATTTTTAGTTGGTCGCAATATAAACCAACTATGTACCTTTTTATATCAAGTGGTAGATATCGCCACTATTGTTGTATATTATATTATGGATGATTGGGAGTTGGCCGTTATGGGAATGCCAACTAGGTTGTTTTTATGGAGAGTCAAGTACGGATGATCAAGACATATATGAGTCTAATTCGTGTCTACCAAAGCGTGAGTTTCCGTGTTAAAGTGTGAGTTAGTCTATGATTTATGTCTTTTTCATGGGCATGTGATAACGGCTTAATTATACATGTTTTCGGTGACGTTATTTATATATATTTTATTATTTCTCATGAACTTTTGATACTTAATAGCATGAATTATGTGCATGTTCACTTGAAGATATCCCGAGCTCAAAAAGAACAAAGATTAAGTATTTATAGTTATTGAGAAGCAATATAGAAGAAAAGAAAGGACCAAAGCTGAAAAAGTCCCAAAGTACGCCGCACATTTCCTTTGCGCGCCGCACTTCCTACCTAGTCCAAGAATTAAAGATAATTAAATGAAGTCTGCATAACTCACCAAGTACGCCGCATAATTTCCTTTGTGCGCCACACATCCTAGCAGCATTAATGAAATTCCCACCGACTTAACCAAAGTACGTCGCACAATATTTCTTGTGCGCCGCACTTCGCCCAATTTCAGCCTATAAATAGAGACGAATTTCACACACTTTTAAATATCTCAAACTCAATCATCTCTTCATCAAACCATTATCATTCCTCCCAATTCCCTCAATCACATTCCACTTCATAAACACTTGAAGTTGAAGATTGAAGATCAAACCACGAAGAACGAAGAAGAACATCATAATATTTAGAAGGAATAAAGGTTGTACTACGATTCTATACTTGTTACGGGTAGAGTTTGATCCATATTCTTACCCGGACATAGTATGGTTCTTGTTATTCTTCTTAATTTTGTTAAAAACTTCGTATCCATGAGAGGCTAAATCTCTCATGACTACTCGGTGAAAATAATATAATGAATAAGCGTATGGTATAATTACGATCTTTTTAATCTTAAGCTTATGTTAAAATCCAATCTTGTCCAATCTTATCAACTTTGATTATATACTCACATCGGTATAGGTCAAAAGACCCGTTGTGAATTATATAGTTTTAAAGATTTGTCTATAATCTTTATCATTTGTGATGAGAAATCCACCTATGTTATTTTATAAACAAAATAGATTCGATATAATAGTAACTAGATTATTTGAGTGACACGTTTGATCGAGTTAGCTAAATATAAGTTTTAAGTTAAACAAGTTAATTTGTGAAAACATTTTCTGACGAGAAAACCTTTTTATAAATTAAAGTCCTACGTTTAAGATCGTAACTATTACCATTGCTTATGAGCTATATGAGATTATCCGAGTAGTCATCTTTCTCATTATTTAATTCAGTTCAGTTTATTTTAAGTCTGTTAAAGATTATTTTTCATCTGATTATTCAAACACTACGCAAATCCCTGTGGACGACCTGGTCTTATCTAAAAAGATTATACTACATACGTGGGTTATACTTTTACCCGTGTGTTTCCATATAATAAATCGGTATTTTCAGTCTTATAAATTTAAAGCTTTTTAAACACATCAGCATGGTTAGGAAAGTAGCTAGCAACATTGTTCTTTATTTGTTTGGAATTAATCTATCTGTTTTGTTATTTCATGTTACACCAAGTATAAATATTTCCCATGCCTAATCTCTAACCTTTGGTTTGCTCGAATGAGGGTGTGAGCAATCGCATATGTCTCATTCATGGATTTGAATGTGTATGTGTGGTTTTGTCGCCCTTGTTGGAGTATTACTGTTGGTAAAGGATCACTTATTCCATACCCTATATCATTCTTCATCCTAATCTTTGGTTTTACTCGAATGAGGGATTTGAGCAATCATGTATGTCTCATTCATGGATTTGAATGTGTATATATGGCTTTGTCGCCCTTGTTGGTTTACTACTATTGGAGAAGATTACTAGTCCTATTCTTTAGCATATTCGAGTTAAGGAGTGAGCAATCACAAGTTTTGTGTTCATGGATTTGGGCGTGCATTTGTGGTTTTGTCGCCTTTTCTGGAATATTGGTATTGATAGAGATTAGAAAGAATGATCAACCCTTAAACCTTATCATATTAACCCACTTTACCTTTTTAGACTTTTTACTCCTTAGCTTTAGTGGTGGAGATGTGTATCCTTGTCAAGCTTATGATAGAATACTCGTGACGACCGAGCAATTAAACGAATTACTAAAATGTTACCACATAGATTAGTTGAGTGATTTGAGTGATTTCATTTTCCCTTTTCGTGAGGTGTTTGGTTGTGTGCTAGTGATTAAACAAAAATGCTTAAAGGAAAAATTACAAACATTCGTTTAGAATACATTTTCATAAGAAAATATAAAGTCTACTTGAGGACAAGTAGGATTCAAGTGGGGGGATATTTGATGACATCAAATAACGTCTATTTTATAGCATCATTTATCCCGTCTTTATTGCTAGTTTTACATTATTTATATATGACTTGGTACTTAATTGCTTAAATTTATTAATTGCAGTAATTATCGAGCATTTGGTGAAAGTTAGCTAAAAGGCACGCATTTTGGAGCACAAACGAAGAGTTTAAGAAAGTCTACTGATTACGACAACTAATACGCCGTATCATTCTAGAAGCATACGCCGTATCCAAGACTTTGACGAACTAAAAGACCATTGCCTGACTTTGAAGAATATGTCGTATCCATATCAATGATATGTCATATATAATACTTTGGTCAACAAAGAATAACCAACTGGTTTTACATCATGTGTCGTATCCAGACGAGATAAGAGCTATACACAGTATCTAGAAGA
>BQNB010162200.1:0-14590 GCA_026074375.1 Tanacetum coccineum | reverse complement strand
TACCCAATCAATTCCATTAGCACTATAAGTTGGTTAAAATGAAATTTCTCCATCAAATAACTCATTTCACTTAACTTAACCACTAACCCTAAATTTGTCTTAAATTACTAACACAAAAATACGTATACGTAATAATACTTACACATTTAACACAAAACGTTAAAATCTTAATAATCATTTCTTTGTCACCAAAAGTGAATGAAATGAACTTCATAAAATTCAACACTAATCCAATCCCAATGAGACGATCACGCTCAATGGATTGATTATCCAATCTCACATATCCCACACAAACACATATAAGCTCGCATAAACACATAAAATCACATAAACCTTACATTGCAACAAGCACATAAGTCAACACTGCGGTTTGACCAACCTGCTCAAGTCATGGTTGTTACAGAAAAGTCAAGATGATCCTCTAGTTTCTTTGGTACAAGGGCTGGTTACTCCTTCTAAGACTACTGTCAATGCTTCAGGGGAGGAACAAGTTGAAGACATAAGCCCTAATACATTAGAAGCAGCTAAAACTCTCTCCAGGGTTGCCTCTCAAAAGCCAAAGTCCATAGATAAGGGAAGGAGGTATAAGAGAAGGAAAGAGACTAAGGGAAAGAAGGTTGTCACTAGCTTGGATTTTCAAGAAGAAGTTAGTACTGGTGCTGAAGGAGTTAATACTGCTGAAGGAGTTAATACTGCTGAAGGAGTTAATACTGCTGAAGGAGTTAATACTGCTGAAGGAGTTAATACTGGCAGTATTAAAGTTAGTACTGTTAGTGGGCAAGTTAGTACTGACAGTATTAACAAGTCCATTCCTTCACCTGATAAAGGCCAAAGAGAAGGAAAAGCTCCTATGATCATTGAAGAAGCTCCTAAGAAGACTAAGGAACAAATTCTACAGGAGGAAGCTAGTCTTGCTGAAGCTATCAGATTGGATACTTTGGAGAAAGAAGAAGAGGCTAAACAAGTACACTTGGATTCTCTCTTAGCACAAAGAATTGCAGAAGAAGAAGAATTAAATGAGCAACAAAAGAAAAGAAGAGCTCAAGTTCAATTTGAAGCTCAGCATTACACAGATGAAGATTGGGATCTTATTAGAGCAAAGATTGAAGCTAATGCAGAGTTGTCAAAGAGTGTGCTAGGAAGTGACTTACAAGGAGAAGACTTTGCAAAGAAGATGGTTGAACTAGTAAATCAAAGGAAGAAACATTTTGCAGAAGAAAGAGCAAGAGCTAAAAGAAACAAGCCTGTTATCCCATGTATTTAGTCCATTACACAACACTAATCTTTACCAAATTGCTAGAAAATAAGATAGAATCTTAGAGAGATTTAAGCTTTAAAGAAGTAAAAGAAGAATTTGATAAGCTGGTGAAACAAGTTGAATCTTTTGCACCTATAAACTTTGAAGCTACAAAAGACAGTCTGAAAAGATTTGGTAAAGAACTTCAAACAAAGACTTCAAAAAGACTAAAGAGTGATGAAGCTAAAGATGATGAGCCAACCAAGATATCTGGAAAGAGAAGAAAACAGATGGCAAGGAAAGGATTACATATAGACCTTGATAAGGATGATTCTGAAGATTCAGATGAAGCTAGTGAACAAGATGATTCTGCTTCAGGTACTAAAATTCCTATTAATCCTGTTCCTGTAGCTATGAAATCACCTAGTATAGTTACTTATAAGATCATCAAGCAAGGAGAGAAAGGTGTGTACCAAATTGTTAGGGAAGATGGAACTGATATAGTGTACATAAATTTTGGAGCTATGCTGAAGGACATATCTAGGGATGATCTTACTGAATTATATAGGATTGTCATGAATAGATATGGTATGAATGGACCAGAGGATGAGCTTGAGAAGGTACTTTGGGAATATTTAAAGAATATGTTTGAGGAACCCCTTAGTACAGATCCTATTTGGAGTTTATTAGGTCAACAAAGGATCATAAGTTGGAGATATTATGATACTTGCAGAGTACATTGTTTAAACTTAGAGTCAATGGATATATATATGCTAATTGAAAGAAAATATCCTTTATCTGCTGAGGTATGCAAAGCTATGCTAGATAAGAAACTTCAAGGAGGAAAACCAGATGAGGATTGCTACAAAATGTTGAAAATGATGGAAAAGCAAGCTGGCATTAGGAAGTAGTGAAGGTTGATGAGTTAGTAATCTAGGATGGAGATGAGAAGAATAACACTTGGTGGAGGTGCTATGCACTAACACAACAAATGGTTATCAGTCCACCATGTCTAACAGACATAAGGATTGGCTAGTCCAGGAGCAAACGGCTCTTGGCAAAGACTTCTCAAATCCGTTAATTGCTGACAATTTGCCAAAAATTGTATGGTTATCAACTCATCATATCTGGTTAGTAAAGAGTTGGCTAGCCCACAAGTTTATTGTTTGTAATAAAGGCTGTGGAAAAACCATAACTAGTCCATGAGGTTATGGCTCATGGTAAAGACAAATTGCAAATCCATATTAGATGGTTGACACTTTACCAAAAAGTGGATGGTACATCAACTCACCAAGTTTCATGTACAAAGAGTTGATATGGTAATCAATCCACCATGGAATTTACCTTTTCTAGGTGCCAAAGGATTGACTAGCCCTGAGCAAACGGCTATAGGTAAAGGCATATCAAATCCGTTTATGGCTATAATGGTTTGCCAAAAACCATATGGTATTCAACTCACCAATGTTTCATGTACTGAGAGTTGAAATGGTTTTTAGTCAACCATGGACATGCACCTTTCTGGTGGCCAAAGGACTGACTACTCCAGAGTAAATGGCTAACTGGGTAAGAGACATCAAATCATGTAAAAAAAAAAAAAGTTTTTTTTTCAATGATTCCCTCTCAAAGGGATTAAACAACAGGAAGTATGAGAATAGTCTGAAACCATAAGATTTGATGTACATATAGTCAATGTTGCTGATATGAAGGGATGCTGAAAAGATTTGAAGAATAGTTGCTGTAGAGATAAAAAAGAGATGATTTGAAGAATTGCAAATCAAGAATAATTAGAAGAGTTTTATTTACAACATCCTCAGGAAGCTCAAATTGAAGACATTTGAAGAAACTTGAAGTTCACAAGTGAAGATCAAGTTAGGGGAGGATTGTTGGGAAATAGATTGTAAAAGACTTAATACTGGTAGTATAACAGTTAAGTCTGGTAGTATTAGTTAGTTCTGGCAGTACTAAGTTAATACTGGCAGTACTAAGTTAAGTCTGGCAGTACTAAAGTTAGTACTGGTAGAATAGCAGTACTATAGTTAGTACTGGTCGTATTTAGTTAAGTCTGTTTATATAACAGAATAGTAATAGTTATCTTAGAGATATCTTAGGAGATATCTTAGGAAAGGATATGCATTATCCTTTCACACGTTTTGTAAAGCCCATTAGGGTTTCCTTGGTGTATAAAAGGAACCCTACGGCATAGAGTTTTATGTGTGTAATAGAAGCATTGAAGCTTAATAGAAATCAATAGCAAATTTAGTATCATTGTTCTTCTTAATTCTTGTGTTAAGATTCCGCATTAACACTTGATATTCATAGTCAGTGTCTCTCACATAGTTGATTTGGATTTATTCAAGTTAACTATTGTCTTATAAAGGCTATATAGATCCAAGACCAAGGACCTACAAGTAAGTTGTAAAGTCTTCTAAAACCCAACAATCCTCCCTTAAACATGATGTTTACTTGTCAACCTTCATGTTTCTTCATCTTGAGCTTTTTGAACACCAGAAGGTTGTATCCAAACACTTTACAACCTTTTATACTTCAACTTTGATTAGCTTTTAGTCTTTTCAGCAACACAGCAAAAATACCAACTAAGTTGGCTATGTAGTTTTTGGCAAACTACCAGCCATAAATGGATTTGATATTTCTTTACCAGTAGTCGTTTGCTCTGGAATAGCCAATGCTTCATTGCTATAACATGGTGCACTGATAACCATATAGTTTTTAGTAAACTACCAACTATCAACGGATTTGAGATGTCTTTCCATAAAGCCTTTGCTTGGACTAGCCCAATCTTTATTGTAAGCCTGGTAAGTTGAGGAAAACCAAATATAGTTTTTAGCAAAATTATCAGCGTAACGGATTTGAGAAGTCTTTACCAAAAGTCGTTTGCTTTTGGACTAGCCAGTTCTTGATGTCTGTTAGACATGGTGAACTGATGACCATTTGTTGTGTGGTCAGAAAACCAACACTCAAAGATCCTTCTCACTTCCATCTTGGCCTTCAAACTCATCAATTTGTTTTTGAATAAATCTGAGCAGGTCAAAAACAGCTTCACCTTCAGATTCAGCAGTCAATCTCAACTCCATCATCCTCTCAAGAGTTTCCCTTATAAGTGGATACCTTCTTTCTGCAAGCATGTGAATTTTAGTACCATCTTCTAATGCCAAGATATGTACTCTATAGTTTTCATAGAAAGTCCAACTCTTAATAATCCATTTCTCTTGATTCTTCCAAATATCATCATCTGCAGTTTCTTCAAACATAATCCTTAAGTCTCCCCAGAGAACTAAATCAATTCCTTTAGGAGTTGTTGTTGAAAATCTCTGCATCACTAGACTATGTAGCTCAATGAAGTCCAATCTATCAAATCTTGAAACCATTTCAGTGAAAGTCTTGATATATCTTGAACTTCCATTAGCTCTAAACACTCTGTAATAGTCATGAGGTACTCCATATCTATCAGTATGATAAAATGCAGACTCCCAGTTAACAATTAGATACCTCATGCCTAGAACTTCATAATCAATCTCTTCTTCTTCATCAGGAACTATCTTTAGATAAGCTCTTAGTTGTTCCTCTTCTTCAAGATCAGAATTAGTCTTTTGCCTTTTAGACTTCTTTGTAGCTTTCATCTTCAGTCTCCTACCTGATCTTTTCCTGATGTTCTCTTCACGTTCTTCCTGCTTAACTTCAGCCTTAGTGCTTTTAGTTTCTTCAGGAACCTCTTCCTCATCCATACCAGCTGCTTTCTTGTTCATCTTATCAATCATCTTTTCATCTCTCTCAGACCCAATAGGCACAAAATCTGCATCTCTTTCTTGTTCCTTGATGTATAGGGCCTGAATCTCTTCAAATGTCTTTTTGTTCAACTGATTATGTCTATATTTACCTGTATGTTTAAGATAGGTCATCATTAGACTCCTCAGTTGTGTTCTTGTTGGAGGTTTGTTTCTAACAGCAACAACTCTTTCTTCAGCAAGTAACTTCTTCCTCCTTTCAAAGAATTCTGCTAATAGCTTTGACCTTTCTTCTATTGTGTACAAGTACTAACTAGTTCTTCAGCATTTCCTCCTTTATCACCACTGCCCTTGTCTTCAACAACTTCTGTATCATCAGTCAACTTAACCTCCTCAGTTTCACCACTTTGCCTCCCCTCATCCATAGCTTCCTCAGTTTCCATGTACTCCATACCATGATCTGCATCTTGATCATCAAAGACAGTACTGTCATCCAAAGTTGATTCAGGTTTGGACTTTTTCCTCCCCTGTTTGGATACAAACTCCTTCTTTCCAAATCTCTTCTTCATGGATAATCTTTTCACAGTCTTTAACCATGCCCTGTAGTATGAGATGCTTGGCTTGCACTTTTTTTCCAAATTCTTGATTCTAGATTTCAATGCACTGATCTTTGCAGCTTGTGCATCCTTAATAGACTCCAAGGCAAGAACCCTGTTGGACAAGTTAGTACATAAAACAGATAATTCCTGTAGGTTCAGGGCACCCTCACCTCTGTCAGATGTGTGACCACCTAAAAGAGGACTATCATGAGGTATCTGAACCTGATCCCCTTCATTCCTATTAGTTCCCTCTAAAGAGTCTCTATAGTCTTGGGTAGTGGCATGGCTAGGTGATGAGGTAGTCACAAGGGGTTGGTCTCATGTACTAGGGTGAGTAGGAGAGGGTGTTGGTTGGGGTTCAGTGGATTCTCCTGAACCTTCACCCTCTGCTGCATGTGTCAACATGTTAGGAAACAGAGGTGTTATTTTTCCTAAAAATTTTAGTCCTTTTCTAGACATATTAGTGAAAACTTTCAGATTGTGAGCTAGTGTAGGATAAACATCATTAAAAGGCTCACCAAGCTCAATTTGATTATTTAGAAACACCATTAAAAACCTTAGATACATAAGAAATTTCTTTTTAGTATTATCTAAGTTCCTCAACATACCATCAAAAATAAGTTTAGAAAAGTTAAACTTTTGATTAGTGGCCAGACATATAACAGGTGAAGCAATATTTGTGGAAAACTCATTCCAGCTTGTAGATTTTGAGCTTAAACAATGTAAAATGGTATGTATCAGAAACTTCCATTGAGAAGAAAAGAGAACTTTTTGAAAAGTTAGTTTATTAAAATCACCCTCATAACCCATTAATGCAAGGTTTTGAAAAATAGCTTCATTAGTTAGGCAAGCAGTACCATCAACATGATTAAAAAGAATAGAACTTCTTATTGATGCCTCTGTTACTACTACTGCCTTGGTATCAACAGTAGCATTAATCTGCTTTACATCATTGACTGTTTAGGAACTGGCAGTGTTCCAAAACTGTTCAATGTAGGAAGTATAGATAGGTGGACTTACAGTGAGAGCATGATGAATCGAACTGGAAGCAAGAAAGTCTACTATCTCATGAAAATCAGAGTTTCCCTCTGTCTTCTCTAAGCACGCGACCATGTTATGTTGATCGACAAACTCCAAATTCGCCATAGAAACTTGTAATAGATGGATTAAGATGTGGGATATGATCGATTGGGAGAGTATGAGTGATTGGTAAACGGAATTGAGATTTTATAGAGATTTGCTTTAGGGTTTGATATGACCGACTGAATAAACTTGAATCCTTATCTAAGAAAAAGAGTGTTATATAAGGAAGGATCAAGAATTTTCAATCTATAGACCCCTATAAGCAACTTGTTGGCGTAAATATCTCAACGGTTATATTTAATTAAGGAAAATTTGTTATGCTCTCTAACAGTAGTAACGGTAACAACCAGCACAAACTTTTGCCTGGCAGCACCAAATTTGCCTGGCAGCACCAAATTTGCCTGGCAGCATCAAATTTGCCTGACAGCACCAAATTTGCCTGGCAGCACCAAATTTGTTAGCTACCATTTATAGCCTCCAATACCAATCCAAGCAGCATCTTATTACCTAATCCAAACATCATTTCCATCGTGAAGTACTTTTGAGCAGCTGATTCGTATAAAACCAACACACGTAATAATAAAATATATAATATGTTGGAAAATTACCAAATTACCCTTGAGGACAAAGGTAAAAAGGAAAATCTTTACAAATATATATATATAATATAATACGTATATTAACCGGGAAGTATGATTCCCGGGTCGTTATTCCCCAACGATTTGTGAAATTGAAACCACGTTTGTTGTTCGGACAAATGATTTGAATTGGAAAAAAAGATTGATTTGATTATCTACTTCTACAATTTAAAATTAGCAAATGATAACAATTAAGCACTAAAACAAATAACGGAAAATCAAACTTTAACTAAAAACGCAAAACGGGAACCCTAAACGGAAGTTAAAAACCATAAATTTCTAAAAGTAAACCTAAATTGAATTTTTCTTTTTAAATGGACTCTAATTGACTAAAAAGTAAGTTTAAAGATAACTAAAACAAAAACGGAGTTGAAATGAGCTTTAAAACACGAAAAATGAGAACGGGAACGAATCCCGTTCTTTAAAAATCCTACCAGTTTGTGTTATTTTTAGGGCAAATAGCCTAGCAGTACTAACAGGCCTAGCAATACTAATAGGCCTAGCAGTACTAATAGGCCTAGCAGTACTAACAGTATGTACTGCTCTTTTCCCATTTGGCCTAACAGGATTAACCAAACCTGTCCTGGTTAGTACTCCTGATGGGACAAAAGACCTTCTTGCTTGAGGGTATTTCAAATTATTTGAAATTTTTTATTGATTAACCCTTTTAGCATTATCCCATACTGGTTTGACCACCCTTTGACCAGTATTGACCACAGTTTAATCTAGTTCGGAAATTTCGTTTGATCAAATGGTCAGTACTTTTACAGACAAAGCAAGCTTTTATTTTCTTAAATCCAATCCCTTCTTTCTGAGAAATTTGACCAATTTTATCAACTTGATTTCTAACTGTTTGAGTCTCATTAGTCTTAACAGGACTAACTATTTTTACAGCAGACACATCATCCTCATCATCTGAGTTCCATCTTACTTGGTGACTTTGTCTCTGTTAATCTTTGGTTTAGGCACAACTGATTCATAGACTGACTTAGGTTTTTCAATGTTTACTTCATTTGTTTTACCTACAGTCTCACTAGTTTTAGATTTACTAGTATCAGTATTAAGCTCAGTTGTTTTTGACTCAATGATTTTCTTTCTAATGGCATATTCATCTAAACCTGCAAATGATATGTCAGCTCTTGGGGTTAGGAAGTTCCCTGTTATAGGAGGGGGAACAACATGATACCCATCTGCTTTGGAGAACCTATCATTTGCTGGTGTGATCTCTTCATCACTTGATCTGACCTCAAAAACACTCATACTAATCTCACTATCAGTTTCAGATTTGTTACTCATTTCATCCAATTGTGTGCCATATCCTAAACCATTTTTATCTTTAGCACTCATTTGACTGTTGAGTATTTTATTAAGACCCTTGGATGATTCTTCCCATTTTTCTATCTTAACTTTCAACTCATCTCTTTCCTTAACAACTTTTTCTAGTTCCATTTTAAGGTTGTCGATTTTTACTTCTCTGCACTTAAGCTCATAGTTTTGAAACTCATATTTTTCACCCCAAGCCAGTTCATTCTTTTCATGTCCAAGAATTCTAGATTCTAGAGATTCTAAGGCTAACTCATAACCCTGAATTTCTAGTCTGGCTCTGCTATGTTTTTCTCTTTCACTATCAAAGTTCTTTTGAAGAGTTTTAAAAGATTCAAGACATTGTTTAGAAACAGTTTTGTACCTCTTTGTAAGAAGAAACAGGATATCTGAGAAGGTAGTTGAACCATATAAAATCATAATTAACGGTTCAATCCAAAATTATGCTCCATCAAAGCCGTCCTAGACCATCTGAGCACCAGTGCTCTTGAATGAAGTTCATTGTTTGTTTGCATCCTCCTGCCATTATCACCATAAAGATTTTTCCAATGGTTTCCTTCCTGATTTGCATTTCCTTTGCAAGTTGCCCATTCCTGTGACAGTGCAGCACTCAAAAGAATAATCACCTTTTGACTTATCATATGTAACAAGTTGTTTTCCTTTAAAATCCAAATTCCTTCTTGTCTTCTGAATGAATCTCTGCACCCTAACAATTAACATGCCTATTTGCCATCTAATATTCAATTCTTCCAAGTCATCTTGATCAATCAGCTACAAATCCTCATTATCAAGTGGAGGACTCGTTGTCTATTATGCAAAGAAAGAGCATACTACTTCATCACACCTAAGTAAGATGAATCCTAACTTGTTGAACTATTTCCTTAGTAGTATTAGACATCCATAATTTCCGACTGGCAGTACTAACTTTCATTATTGGCTGCTTGTATACACAAAAAAGAAAAAGCCAAGTTTCTGAGAATTAGATGTGGAACTTGAAGACCTTTTCATCTCATCTTCATAGACCCTAAGGTTGTTGTAGAGATCATCAATATCAGTCTGGTCTATGTCTGGATTATTTCTCATGATTAAAGCAATTTGACTAATATCCATGCGAAGAGGAAGACTTCTTAGAAACTTTTGAATGATATCTTCCCTTGATACTGGAGCAGCATGAACCTCCAATTAACCTATGAGTTTTTGGAACCTATCATAAAGCCTTATCCAGCACTTTCATTTGTTCAGTGGTAAGTTTTCAAACAGATATTTTAGAAACATCCCTCTGCTATTCTTTTGGATTTATCATTCCCTCCAAACCATGATTTTATTGCAGTCCCAGAAGATTAAGCATCTGGAACAGTTAATGGAACTTAAGGAGATTATTCCATCAGTATTGCTACCAGCAATATGCACTTAACTCTTTCCTGAATCCTTTTGGCAGTCCTTAGGAGCAGGATGACCAGATTGTTTCAGATTGTTCTCCTGCTGGTGCAGCCTCTTCTTGGAGATCTCCATCGACAATTATATCCCATAGGTTATGATCTGTGTGGCAGATATATTGTCGCATTCTCATGCTCCAAATATCATATTCTCCCTTCTTGATGATAGGGATTTTCATTGCTGTTATAGTTGGTGGAGGAGAGTCTTGTTCTGTCATCTTCCTGGTTTGATTGTAAATCTGCTTCAAATAATGGAGTTCTTCTTATTCAGAGTTTCCACACAAGCTCTGATACCACTTGTTGGATCCCTTACTGAATAGATCTTGAACCTTTAGCTTGCAAAGGGTTTGTTACTTTAGATAAATCCAAAGCAACAATAATGAAACACTGATTGAACACTATTGATTATGCGGAAACTAATCAACAATGCTAAGAAGAACAGTATTAAGTAAACACAAGAGATCTTCTATCAAACTCACACTTTATATTATAACTTGAATCGTACTAGGTTACAAGCTATGATTGCTAATTGATCTCTATTGATCTATATCTATTAACTATGCCTAGGGTTCCTTTTATACACCAAGGAAACCCTAATGGGCTTACAAAACGCGTGAGGAGATAATGCATATCTATTCCTAATTTAACTCATGCATATCTCCTAACAGCACTAACTATTATATGCTAGCAGCACTAACAACACTAACTATACTAGCAGTACTAACAATGTACTGGCAGTACTAACTATACTCTAACAGTACTAAAGACTTAGTCTATTTTCTTTAATCTTTCTCAGCAGCACTAAATCTTCACTAGCAGCACCAATGTTGAACCAGCAGCAGTAAGTTGTAAAGTCTTCTAAAACCCAACATATATAGTATAGTATAGAAGAATAGATAAGTAAAATAAGCATGATCAAGTAAGCTGCTTACATTGAAGTGTTTATTTTTGCCGGAGAAAAACTACTTTTTATAAACACTAGACGAATACCTTCGTAAAGTGACGGTGTATAACGACAAATAATTACACTTGCGAAATCGTGATTTGATGCAAAGCGTGTGTTTTTTGAAATACAAAGCATGTGTTTTATAAAATTAATATAATGTGTGTTTTTAAAAAATGATCAAGTTTATAATTGATAAACTTAAGGTGTATTAAATGGTAATTAGGGTTAACTGAGGCTAACTACATTAATTTAAGTTTTAAAGATTTAGATTCTAAAAATAAACATTCAATCTTTATAATAGTATATATATACATATATAACTTAAAACTTTTTTCAAACAAATTTGATTGAAACTTTTTACCAAATACTTATTTTTGTGTGCATTCTTACATTTTATACAAAACGAGATATAACAAACCCGCACATCGCAACGGGTAAGAGAACATTTAGGTGGTGTTTGATTTTCAAAAAGAAAGCCTTTTAATGGTGTTTTAATATGACTCATTTAGATGTGCTCAGATATTTGGCCCAATCATAGCGTTTGCTTTTTCTCTCGTTCAGACGCGGTAAGATGTTCAAACGTCTTATCCAACTAGATGTGAAGCGGGTGTTTTAATGCTTTTTAATGTCTCATAACTCTTCTCTCTTTCTGTTTTTTTTATTTCATTTACTTTAGTTTTTTTATTTTCTATGGTTCCTTTTATCATTTTCTTCTAAACAAATAATGTTCACAATAATAATGATGAGTTGAAATTAATGTAGACTCAAAATTGTTTAAAGAGCAAATGAACCAACCATGACTATTCATTTTTTCATCAAAATAAGAAAAACCCATTTTCACCCTTTTTTTAGTTAAAATATCAAACAAATGGTAAATCGTTAAACAATAAAAAAATACATCATTGCGACGAGAATTTTTTTATGTTTCAGTAGACGAACACTTCAATATACTTTCGATGAGTTTTTTTTCGAATTTTTTTGGGTGTCTAAATGCGACAGGAAAAATCACATATGATTTGTTCTCTTAAAAATCACGTTTGATTTCACAAATCACATGTGATTTTCACAAATTACATGTGATTTTTAAATTAAGAAATCAACTATGATTTTACAAATCACATGAGCTTTTTCAGGGTGTAAATTTCGATACTCATAAGAAAAACTAAAAAAAATATTTGTCAAAAGTATATAGAAGTGTCCCTTTGTAGAAAGATGATTTAATTCCAGTCGCGGTGGTATGATTCGTTTCGTGCAACGATTAACAATTTGTGAGATGTTTAATATTAAAAAAAGAAAGATAAAAATGAGTTTTTTTTGTCTGATGAAAAAATGAATGACCAAGATTAGTTCATAGATCTTTAAAAAATTTGGATCTAAATTAAACTTTTCTCCAAATAGTGACATATAACTAGTCTATGAAATTAAATCGTAGCACATCTTTTATATAATAAAAGAATTATATTATTCCGGAAGTATTTTGTTAAAACAATCTTAGTGAGAAAAAAATTAGGTTAATCAAGTTGCTATATTTTGACACGTGACAAAATCGGGCATTCATATTGGCCAATTTAAAGTCAAAATTGAAAAAATTGGTTAAACTTTTATAAATATGGTGGAGAAAAAACACAAAAATATAGGTGTCAAATATATGAAAATAAAAACTTAAAATAAAAGATAGGTTAATTAATAAAATTTTAGTGGCTGAATTTTAAATATTTTTTATGGAGTTAAGTATAAACTTATAAGTTCACATGTTTTTTAATAAATTTAAAAAATAACAAATACTCCCTTAAACTTTATACCCCCTATATTTTATACATTAAAAATACAACATATATGTTGTTTTAAAAATACAACATGTATATGTACGCGATTATAAACATCAAAATGAAAACACGAGTTATTATGTATATACATAAATACGAGAGGTTGTATGTATACGAACAACTCAAGTTATTCCTCGTTATTAGTTTAAGTAAGGATATCCCGAAAAATATTTTATTTTACTATTTGCGTTCAATAAGGTTTCAATATATTTGCTAGTTTTGTGTTTTAATATATTTGTTGTTCCAAAAAAAAAAAGGTTTCATGTTATTCTTTTTTATAAGTTTAACTCATGCTTACACGGGTTTAAATATTACTTACGACTAAATTATTAATAACAGGGATATAATTATCAAATGTAAGCATGGATTACTGTGATATGAAAATGAATACGCGTGATTGTATTTATAACAACGACTTATGTAATTCCTGTTTAAAGTTTACATAAGGATATCCTGAAAAATATTTTTTAAAAACTTTATATTTTAATTTCATCCACGCTCATTATGTGCTATTAATTCACATATTATGTACAACATGATATTGATAGATAATTTAAAACAACAACACCAACATAAAGACCCATGTGAGTTAAACACATTTAAATATTTCATCCAACAAAAATCTTTATAAAATATTAATTCAATTTTAATACATAATGCAAAAATTATGTAAAAACTAATGCATAATTATTAGTTGTACTTGTATCACAGTTATAAAACATTAAATATGTGTCCGTATAAGAAACTAAAATTTTAAAATAAATTTGATTCGTGTATAAACCCGTACGTGCACGAAACTTATAAATAGTCTACTTTGAGCATGAGTATAACTTTTATCATTAAAAATATTATAATAGCTAATTGCCAATATTAAGCATACAATGAAACGTTTTGTTTCTTTCACAATCTTCATTCGTGAAAGTAAATTATTGAGGACAATTTTGTAAATTGTTTGTAGATCCAATCACAAAAGAAATACAACAAATCAACAATATATGACTAACAGTCTAGATTTTGTTAATTGTACGACTCAAATGCTCCTTTTAATGTTTAAACGGATTTATGTTTCGTAAGAATAAAACTGATTTTACTGATACCATTCAGACATTTAAAATATAATAAACAATATCATGTTATTCAGATTCAGACATTTATGCCTCAAATTCAGATTCAAATGTGTGAATCAGATCAATTTTTCATAAACAAATAGCGCCTTATTTTACAACAGTTTAATGATATATGTTTTTCTTAGTAAAAATTATACCAATAGTGTGTTACAGCAGATTCAAAAATATTTACTTTATATCGATGAAATAAACTTTAACGACAAAATGATTTTCTAATAAAAATTGTTACCAATAATAGGTAAAATGATACGAAAAGTGCATATATATAATATAATAGGTTTAGCGGTTGATTTGGTATTTTATAAAACATAATGGTTATTAAAATCTATAAGTTTTATGAGTATAGGGGTAAATTTCATATTTTAGTAAACTTAAAAATGTGGTGTGAAAAAGGTAAAATTGTATAGCTGAATTTTAAGTATTAATCTTATATTCTTGTAAACTAGTCATAATGCCCGTGCACGCACGAGATTTTTTCTAATTTTACTAATAATGTATTCTTTTTATATTTTAAAACTTTGAATTTTACTTATTTTTCTAATTGTGGTTTTTAGTTTTGTATTATACGAAGAAGTGAGCTCGACTATGAGTAACTGAGTAGTTATACCTCTTATCCCGTTGTTTGGTGAGAA
>BQNB010162199.1:0-14590 GCA_026074375.1 Tanacetum coccineum | reverse complement strand
TTTTTTTAATATAATGGGTTGTACGTTTGTGACCATATCGATTATTTTAAAGTTAGCTTATGTGTTGGGCCTCATGTTTATTTTTTTTTTTTTTGCTATATGGGTTTTTTTTAATATAATGGGTTGTACGTTTGTGACCGTATCGATTATTTTAAAGTTATTAGGTATCGAAGATGTTTTCGCGGGTATTATTTTTATCTGAATAAATCGAAACTTTTGTAATTTTTTTTCCCTCCTACTTTGTGCATACAAATTTTAAAAAAAATCAAAATCGGGCTAGCCCAAAATGAGAGCCCTTACTGTAGCATTGTGGCCCGCTGTCAAAACGACAGTGGATTTGTCCACAAATGTGTTATATATTAATGACATAAAGTTTAGATTTTTTATGTTTTAGTTACTCGTATGGCCGACATTTACTATCTTACACATTTGAGAATTTAAACGACGCCGTTTTTTACCTGTGCACTATTCATTTTAAGCACTGTAGCACTGCTACAGTGCTACAGTGCTGGGCCAAAAAAACCCAAAAAATTTAGCCCAAAATTTTGGCCGGCCCAATTAGTTTTCTTTTTTTTGTTTTATAAAAAAATTGATATACATTTGAGAATTTAAACGACGCCGTTTTTGACCTGTGCACTATTCATTTTAAGCATTGTATCACTGCTACAGTGCTACAGTGCTGGGCCAAAAAAGCCCAAAAATTTTGGCCGGCCCAATTAGTTTTTTTTTTTTAAATTTGTTGGCACAAAATAGGGAGGCAAAATGTTACAAAAGTACCGACGCATTCAGATAAAAAAATATCCGCGGTAACATTTCCGAATTGTCTTAAACAGGCCCAAAGGCCCAATTAGTTTTTTTTTTTTAAATTTGTCGGCACAAAATAGGGAGGAAAAAAATGTTACAAAAGTACCGACGCATTCAGATAAAAAAATATCCGCGGTAACATTTCCGAATTGACTATACTGAAAAAGTAAACCCGCACTATTAAATATGAGACCGACAAAATAAACTCGCACAAAATTAAATGAAAAAAAAAGAATTAATGACACGCAACAACGCGCGAAAAATTAGTGTCCCACAGTTAACGTGCAGGAAAAAATAAACTTACACTATTAAACATAAAAAAATGCGCGAAAAAACAAATAAAAATAAATAAATAACACATTTCACAAGTAAAACTACGTCGTTTTGGCACTGACCTGTGCACTATTCATTTTAAGCACTGTAGCACTGCTACAGTGCTGGGCCAAAAAAGCCCAAAAAATTTAGCCCAAAAATTTGGGCCGGCCCAATTAGTTTTTTTTTGTTTTTTGTTTTTAAATTGTTGGCACAAAATAGGGAGGAAAAAAATGTTACAAAAGTACCGACGCATTCAGATAAAAAAATATCCGCGGTAACATTTCCGAATTGACTTAAACAGGCCCAAAAATTTGGGCCGGCCCAATTAGTTTTTTTTTTTTTTTAAATTTGTCGGCACAAAATAGGGAGGAAAAAAATGTTACAAAAGTACCGACCTAGATAAAAAAAATATCTGCGGTAACATTTCCGAATTGACTTAAACAGGCCCAAAAATTTAGGCCGGCCCAATTATAAAAAAATACTCGCGGTAACATTTCCGAATTGACTATACTGAAAAAAAAGTAAACCCGCACTATTAAAATATGAGACCAGACAAAAATAAACTCGCAACAAAATTAAAATAAAAAAAAAGAATTAATGACAACAAACAACGCGCAAAAAGTTTACGGCCCCCGTCAGTAACGTGCAGAAAAAAATAAACTTACACTATTAAACATAAAAAAACGCGCGAAAGTCGTTTTGGCACTGCTACAATGCTTAAAATGAACAGCGCTACAGTACCCCCGGCCCAATGGGCTCGGTTATTGTTCATCGGCAAAAAAAAAAAACTTTATTATCCCCCCTCCTCTTTTTTGGCCAAAAATAAGAAGAAAAAAAATTACAGGAATACTCTCATCTTTAACTATTTACGACTTTCTATCGGTCTGGGCAAAAAAAAAAACGCGCGATTATTATTTTATATAAGAACAAAAATAAACTATTAAACAGGAGACCGAAAAAATAAACCAAAAAAAAATAAAATATAATGCCCCACAACAACGCGCGAAAAATTAACGCCCGCAGCAACGCGCGGTTAATCTTGCTTGCTTGTTACTCAACAAAAGAATTGTGAAACCGAATACCTTTCCTTAACAAAAACAAATTAGTCCATGTTATCAAAATCGATTATAAATACAAACCAACTGGACTTTCATCATTCACAAAATTTCAAAAACTCTTTCATATATTCATCAATCATCCGAATCCAACCAATATTTTGTAGTCGATCTTGAGTTAGTCCTAACATAAAAAAAACATGCGGATTCGTGCTCTTATGGCACTTAATGAATCGCCATTAAGGCCTAAAGTTCAACACACACGATCAACACGAATGTCAAAACAAATACTAAACAAGGCCAAGGTTCCACATAGTGCATACATCATGACTAAAGGTAAGTGGTTACGTTATGGCATTAAAGAGAAAAACGGGCCACCACTCGTCGTTAAGTTGAGGGGAGGTTTGCAAACGTTTGTTAGGACCGTTACATGGAAATATATCATAATGGAGGCTGATGGATCAAACAAAATTGCTGATATAAAGAAGTATATTCAAGAGTCTGCAGGGATTCCTATGGATCGACAAAGACTTGTGTTATATGGAAAACGCCTTAGCGACGATCGTTGTTTGGCTGATTGTGATGTGCGTGAAGGTTCTACGTTGGATCTAGTTATTCTACGTTGATAGTTTAACATATTTGATCGAAGTTCTTTGCATACAAATCATACAGATTTAGTTATTTATGTAGTTGTTATGGTTTTAAAGGTTTGTGTTATGCAGTAATATGGTTGGTAACTTGGGTCTAATTAGTTTTGGTTTAATCGTCTATGTATGCCCACTATGATACAATAGTATTTGGGTCGATTTCCAGTAGCATTAGTGCAATTTCGATCAATTTTATTAGCGAAATTTATTAATGAACATTATGTTATGTTGTGCATCTCTTTTCTGTTGATTTCACATAAGAAACGATGTTAATCTTTCTTTCTTTTTTTGTTTTCCTGTTGAATATATACAACTCAACATTATCGGGTCTTATGATATATACCGAACCAAACAAAATTAGCATCAAATTAGTTGAGCAAACATGATTGATGACAACAAAAAAAAAAATAGAACGGCAAATTATTAGAACTTATACAACGAGACTTGAACCCACAACCTCTAGGTTAATAGGCCACTCACATACCGCTGGGCAAAAAGGCCTTTGGTTGATCTATCACAATTGATCATCTCAGTTGTAGCATGTGTTTGACCTTGTATATTAAATCACAATGTTAAATTTTGTCTACAAATTTTGTAGTAATCAGTCCCGTTAACCGGACTACACAACCCCCGCTGAACGCCAATCAAAACAACAATATGGGTTTCAAGTGTTTGTATATTAAAAGGGAAAACTGAATACTTTAATTACAATATGCTAGACTATTTATACTAAAAACTAAGAATAAGGATCCTCTCATGTTCAAATGAACATGAGAGGTAATGTTGTGTTTTATTTGATTGTATTGTGCAACGTACAACACTATTTCCTAGGAAAAACAGGAACCAACTAACCCATGTATTCCTAACAATGTGGCAGCTACTTGCTTATTTCCTCTAGACTCGGTCAAACAAGAGCCATAACACTAACCCATGACCCACATACTACTGACCCGTACCCAAGACTCGGCTTGATCCATCGAGATTACCCTGTATTACGAATAGTACATTTAACATTGTATTAGGTGGTTTCTTATGTGGCTAATGTTCATTCGGTCCTTTAAATTTTCTTTCTAAATGCTGTCATTGTTCACTCTTTTGGGGATGCATGCACCATTGCTCTTCTATTATTTGATAAATTTAGAATCTTTGAAAGGTAGGAAACTAGATCTTAAGAAAGAAAATTTTATATTGAGAGAATGACATTAGAAATGGTACAAAGGCATTCCAAGCTAACTGTAATGACCATAAGATCAAAGATAAATTTGAGATTATTCAATTTTTAAAGTCAAGGGAAAACAAAGACAGCCACTATCTTGCACACTACTATACATCACTTTGATTATCTTGGCCTTCCATCTATTCACCCATGCGAATGATGCAACGAAGACCTTCACCTTTAAGCATCAAATCAAACGCCTTATTGATGTCGGAAAATGGCACTTCATGCGTTATGAACTTCTCCAACTCAAGTTCCTACAAGTCAACCAAAACTTGATAAGTTTCCAGTCATAGGCTTCTAATCAGTTTTTTTGGGGGGGTTCAGAATTGTATAGTTATGGGCTAAATACCTTGTTCATATACTTTTCAACCACAGAAGGAATATCGGAACGAGGCTTATAGTTTCCAAAAAAGGTTCCCTTGAGAGTCCTTTCGTTCAAGAGATTTAGAGGATTTGTCTTGAAAACGGCATCTTTATGTGGAACTCCCACAAGAACAGCAACGCCCCAGCCCTGTATACTCACAATTGCGTTTTATCTTGTTAGCACAAACACCAAATATTACGAATAGGACTATAGAAGGTTATAAAAGTAAACTCATACATCATGAACACATTCGAAAGCAGAAATCATTGCATCAATATGACCGGTACATTCAACGCTCCTATCAACTCCACCATTAGTCATTTCCGCAATCACTTCTTGGACTGGTTTCTTATAGTCTTTTGGGTTCACAAACTCAGTCACCCCAAATTTCTTTGCTGTTATAACGAAGAAATGTATTATAAATTTTTGTTAAATGCATGTACTTAATAAATCCATAAATTTGTGTTACAACTTACCAAGTTCAAACCGGTTGGCATTAAGATCAACACCAATGATCCTTGACGCACCAGCAATTCGTGCACCTTCAGCAGCCTGATCACAAAATTTTAACTATTAGCCTCATAAATATTAAATATGTAAAGTTTTTACAGAGTTACAGTATATAATTACTCACAGCAAGTCCCACTGCTCCTAGTCCAAAAACCGCTACAGATGAGCCCTTTTTGGGTTTTGCAACATTTAAAGTAGCACCAAGACCTAAAAACACACAAATTACATAGGTCAAGACAACATTAACTAGGTCGATAAATGCTTCGCCATCAATGATGCTTCCACTTTATCTGTGTACCTGTGGAGATCCCGCAACTTAAGACACAAACTTTGTCTAAAGGGGCTTCAGGGTTAATTTTTGCAAGACATCCAACATGAACAACCGTGTACTCGCTAAAAGTAGAAGTTCCAACAAAATGGAAAATGGGCTTTCCATTGATTGAAAACCGAGATTTCTCATCATTAATCATGACCCCACGGTCCGTGTTGATCCTCAAGAGTTCACACATATTGCTCTCCTCAGACTTGCAATGAGCACATTCTTTGCACTCGCCGGTGAAAACAGGCAGCACATGATCCCCTGCCTGAAGATCAGTCACTCCTTCACCAACACTCTCCACAATCCTATTCATATAAATAAAAATATTTACATTACAATCTAAACATATGCTAATATAAACCATTTTATAAATATAAAGAACTGAACATCCGAACATACCCTCCAGCCTCGTGTCCTAGAATTCGAGGAAACACTGGATTCTGGCCCTGAAAAGTTGGTAGTGAATAATTAATATGAAGGATTAGAAGTTCTGAAAAAGATAAATATATATGTTGAAGCTAAATATAATGAAGCTAGTAGAATACATACCTTAGCTTCCCGGAAGTAAACATCAGTGTGACACAAGGAAGTGACGAGGATCTTAATACGAACTTCCATATTCTGTGGTGGCGCCACCTCAACTTCTTCAATCACGAGCGGTTTTCCAGCTTCCCAAGCCACCGCGGCTGATAATTACACAATGATCATCTTAGCACACACTGTAAGTACATAGTAACGAACAAATAAGAATGAACAAGATATTTGCTTACCTTTGCATCGAATCAATTGTCCAATAGTGCTTGACATTTTGTTTCTTGTTACTTTATTGTTGTATAAAATCTGAAAACAATTTGGTTTTACTTGTATCTTGAAATGAAGTAGCTAGTAATCTGAATTAGTGAGTATTTATAGGTTTGATGGAGGGATTAATTTATTGATTATAATTGATTTAATACACTCTTTAGTCAAGTTGTTTTTATGGAGTTGAATAAGTTGTTAATCAAATGGCTATACCAGTATTACAAAACAGGAACAAAGTTTTTGGTTTGATGGGTTCTGGAATTAATTACTTTATTGTGCAAGTGGTTTAAGCATTTGTCAATGCTAAATTATTACGAGTATTATAGAGCTACAAGTGTGTACTTTTAGAAGTTCCCTTAAATTATTCGCTAAACAAAAGTTGGAGTTAGGGCTCCTCCAGCAAATCTATGTTTCGATTGTATAGTTCCACCCGATCGCCAAATTTTGCACCTCTAAGATTGCTTAGTGAATGAATCAGAAACCAATTTAACAACATGATATCTCTCACTTTTTTTCGTTTTTTGGTTTCGGTTCAAATAAGTTACAGTTCATCCAGTGAATACTAACAAATTACCGGTAATGCCTTGGTTCATGTTATTCCGAATCACGTTTTTGAAACTAGTGTTGCACCTACTAAGATATTAACATGTATGTTAAAAAAGAGAACAAAGATGATGAAAAAGGGCATAAACCACATCATACACAATGAATGATCTTAATACTTTATAATTAGGATTAATGATCATAAGTACCGGATTTAGTATTTTACAAAGGAAACCATTTTGGCACTTTTTTCATATACAAAGCACCAAATAATTTATGCTATACTCTGTTACATGTAAAGTGCCTTTTTTGTGTAGGACTTTAATATCTTTAAATGGGATTATCTTCATATTGTAAGCTACAAATCATCATATTACTTTAGCCATTATGATTAGGTGCAATAGCTTTCGAACTGTTAGGGGTAGTAAACAATTTTGAAAAGAAACGATCAGCCAAAACTGCGTTCGCAGCATCAGATGGATGAAAAGCGTCCCAAAATACATATTCACTGCGATTATTACACACATTTGCATTCGATAAGCACAATCCTCCAATAGTGGTGTCAACTTTGCAACATGATGTATTTGATACCCTGAAACCTGAAATATAGAAACAACAAAGTTACCATTAATTGTTTAGGAAACTTGACATTTTTGGAGAGGTTCAAGTTCACTCTAGAATTCTAAGATCTTTTAGGCTGTGTGGTCTTACCATATTTTGAAGGGTTGTCGACCATATCTAGAACATCGTTGTAAGTATCCGCAAAAGTAAGTTTTGCATTTTTGAGCTTGAGATTTAAAAGGTTCATTAACTTTTGTACTTTTGTGTTAAACTGAAGCACCCATTCATTTACTTGATGTAAACATTGGTGTGTGCTAGATTTTGCTCGTTGTGAAGGAATACATCCAAGAGGTCCAAGTCCATGAAAAACCATTTTTCGTGCCCCTAGCAAGTAAAGCCTCTTTGAACAGAAAAGAAAAAATTCTACATCAGTTTTAAGAAACCACCTATAACATATTCATCGTACTTTCTTCTGACTTTTAACTCCTACCGTGAATTGTTCTGCTAATTTCAGATTTAAAAGACCTAGAAACTCTTCGGGTGTGTATTGTTGACCATCAAGTAGAAATGGTTGCAAGAAATTGTTGATGTAATCATTGCTACCTGTCAAAGACCCGAATCATAAACTTGTTGTCTCATCATAAACCCGAAACATAATTTTTTTTCTTCATTTCTTACCCATTCCAATGAAGTAGACAGCCTCGTTTAAAAGACTACTACCAGCTTGTTCTCCTATTTTCGCCTTGATAACCTTTGTTGTGTTCTCAAAGTAATCTATTTGATCGTCAAATGACATTCTTTGAATCTGTTTACAAAGAATTCAGTCCCAACTCCCAAGAAAAGAAACAAAAGAGAATCACAAGTACATTCTCATAAACAAAAACTAAATCTTACGAAATAGAGTCCGGTGTCATTCAAAATCCCAGCACCACCAGATGCATAGTTAACTCCTTTCAAGATTGCATCATCGTATGGATTTAAAGAAAGATAAGGCGGCGGAGATGGAATACCGAGTTTCTCAGCTGCAATGCAAGAAAAAAAAACAAGTCTTTAACCTTTTTTTTTTAAAAGGACACATACTAAAACACGTCTATGATGGTAAAAAATACGAGTATATATATTTGACTTGTAACAAAGAACATGGTTACGTACATATGATATCACCAATGGTTCGACCATTAGTAAACCGGCCAGTTGGTTTTGCATCAGTGTAATCGATACCATAAAATGGAAAATCTGATCTAGCAAGAGAGTATTGCAAGTAGTTATTATTGCCAACTTCTGTTAAAGAGTCACCAAAGATGTATGTGACAAGTGTAGTGGTGTTGGAAGTGTGATCAACCGCCATTACCGTGACTGCCAACATGAAAAATGCTAGTACCAGTGGTATAGCCATGGTCAAGTTTTGTTGTTGATTTTGTTTGATATTTTGGTGGCAAGATTATATAGGAAATTCGGGGTTTTGGTGAGATTTTTTCTGAAGAGGGATTTAGAAGAAGGTGGTGGTGTTGGCCAACTGATGTTTAGTGAATGTAGTCAAAGAGTCAGTGTGGTTAGGTTTTATTATGTAGATTAATTTTGGATAGTCTGAAGGATTTCTTTCCTTCTGGTAAGAAATTAAGTTTTGGGCCAGTAAATAAGATGCAACTTGATAACATGGTAACAAGAGCAAGTGACCGTTGATATGCACACCATACAAAGTGATATGCACATCACAAAAATGCATGTGTAATGTTGTACCATATGCATTACACATGTGATTTTGTGGTATGCACGTCACTTTGTGTAGTGTGCATATCACCTCCCCTATTACAATGACTTTTTACTATTTTGAAAAGGTTTTGAATGACTTTAAATAAGATGCAACTTGATAACATGGTAATAAGAGCAAGTGCAATGCAAAACTTTTACAATGACTTTTTACTATTTTAAGAGCATTGGGTACAGTGGTGTCATGGCTCAAGCCATAGCACCAAATAGTGGGTTTTTTTTTTTTTTATATAAGTCAGTACTTTTTAATTTTCCTATTTTTTTATTTTATGTCGAGTATTTTTTTTTTGTATTGGTATTTAAGAAAAAAATGTGGCCGGCCAAACTGGGAGCCCATTGGGCGAACACTGTTCATATTACTGTAAGCACGACGTTATGTAAAAAAACGACCTCGTATCACTTTTGTGATACGAACAATATATTTTTTTTAATATTATTTTGTGAGGTTGTGGTGTATTTAATATGAGCTTAAAAATGTTTGGGCCTATGAAGCGGGTAGTTGTTGATATGGAATAAGTTAGTAGTTCTTTTGTAATTTTCTTTTTTTCTATTTGTGTCGAGGATTTTTTTTTTTGTATGCGTATTTAAAAAAAAAAAGTGGGGCCGGCCCAAACTGGGGAGCCCATATGGGCCGCAACACTGTTTCATATGCCACTGTAGCACGACGATTAAAAAAAAGGGGCCGGACCAAATGGGAGCCCATTGAGCCGAACATGTTCTTATTACTGTTAGTCGACGACGTAATAATAAAAAACGACGACGTATTACTTTTGTAATGTGTATAGTATATAATGAGAGTACGTCCGTAAATTTTTTTTTTATTTTTGGCATAGCAGGGACGCGGGATTTTAATGTTTTTTTTTTTTTTTTTTTTTTGGACGTCTATGAACAGTACCCGAGAACAGTGGCTCCGGGTAGTGTTCATTTTATGTAAAGCAAGGAAAATATTACGAACGTAAGTTGTAATAATGAGAGTACGTCCCGTAATTTTTTTTCTTATTTTTGGCCAAAGAAGGGGGGATGAGGCTTATAAAGTTGTTTTTTTTTTTTTTGGGCCGGCTTAGTATAATCATGAAATGTCAACCGAGCCCATGGAGGGTGTATGTTCATATTACAGTTAGAAGCAAGGCTTTAAAGCGACGTAGTAAACACTTTTAAAGTGTGTGATTACAATAATGAGAGTACGTCCCGTAAATTTTTTTTTCTTATTTTTGGCCAAAAAATTGGGGAGCGGGGGAGTTAAAAGTTTTTTTTTTTCCGGGCCGTAATTAATGCAGTAACATCGAGCCCAGGTCGGCAGGGGTTGGGGTTACTGTTCATTTTACTGTAGAAGCTAGTCAAAAACGACGTAGTACCACTTTTTAAAATCGAGCATTTTTTTTTTCATATTATTTGTTGCGGGTTTATTTTTCGGTCTCTGTTTGATAGGTTTGTTTTCGTTCTTTTATTAAATGACAATCGCGCGTTTTTTTTTTTTTTTTTGCCCATAGGACCTTGATAGAAAGTCGTAAAATAGTTAAAACTGAGAGTAAGTCCGTAAATTTTTTTTTTTATTTTTGGCCAAAGAAGGGGTGCGGGACTATAAAGGGTTTTTTTTTCCGGGCCGAGCTTTTATATGACAGTAACCGAGACCCAGTGGGCGTGGTTACTGTTCATTGCATGTAGGAAACGTGGGCAAAAAGACGTATTTGTATGCTTTTGTAATGGTATTACTATAATATATTTTGGAATAGTCTGAAGGATTCTCCTTCTGGTAAGAAATAAGTTTTGGGCCTGTAGATAAGATGCAACTTGGATAACATGGGGTATATAAGGCAAGTGTGATGCAAGACCTGTTGCACACCGCGACATTTGTTGTTGAAGTTGGAATTGTTGAAAGAGCAATTGGTGATCGGGATTAAACGGGTTAAAGTTGGGGTTGGGGTTCGGGTTTGGATTAGCCGAAGAAGAGCCCGGAAATTGGTTTGAAAGGTCGTTGAGCATATTAGTTATCCAAGGATAGTTGGGATTCATTTTGGAAGAAAAAAATATAAAAAGTAGAGAATATTGTGTTATAAAATATATTGAAGGAGTGTGTAAAATATGTAAGAATAATGAGGTATTTATAGGATTTTTAGGGGGTAAAAAAGAGGTGTTGGGATGCCTCAAACGGCTAGAAAATTCAAAAAAGGGGTGTTATAACCGTTGCAAACGGCTAGAAAGTAAAAAAAATGGAAATGGGCTATGGCGCCGGCCGGTAGTTATGGCGCGAGAGGCTATGGCGCCACCGGCGGTATGGTTGGCGCAACCATTTTTGGGCTGTTAGTATGGCACGAGCCTATGCCTCAGCTGTACCGATTGCTCTAAAAAGTTTTTTGAAGACTTTTTACTATTTTGAAAAGTTTTGATACTTTTTATCATTGCAAAAATAGCTTTTCAAAAAGCTTTACTCAAAAGTTTAGAGTTCTCCAACCGCTTGGAGCATTGATTGACAAGAGTTTTATAATTCATGTTTCATTGTTTTAGTCTCTGCTTGGAGCATTGATTGACAAGGGTTTTATAATTCATGTTTCATTGTTTTAGCCTCTTTATATTTATGTACTTTTTTTCTTTCAAAAAGCTTTTGTAAAAAATTTAGCATGAAGAAAGTTTCTAAAATGACTTTGAATTATAAAATTTATTAAAAAATTGGTTGCAATAAATGAAAAAAATCTATTATAGTTTGAAGCATTTGAGATGCTCTAAGATTTGATGTCTAGGACTAGAATGTCTTAGTAATAAAAGTCATATTATGCATTATAACTTGTAAACTTGGGGTAGTGAGCAAGTACTAGTGTTTAGAAACACAAACAAAAAATTAGACCTAACAGGATTTTAAACAGAAAATACACTTTAAAGTAAACCTATGATAAGGTACAATGCAATTTTGTTTTTGGATACTTGGAGCAATGAGATAGGCTTGGAGAACAAGCTTGCCGCACCCAGGACTTGAAAAATATATTCAATTTAAAATCATATAGAACTCCTCCAAGTTATGATAGAAAACAAACATACCAAAAACACAGCAATCCAACTTTTAGATGTATTCGACCAATTCAAACCGAAACAATACCAAAGCTTTTTGTACAATTACTATGCAACTACAATCTGAAATCTGAATCCATTTCCAAAACTCGAGAAAGATAACTAAGACTGCATAGCATGATAGTCCTCCAGTTCTTTGTCAAGTTCATCAGCAGACTTGTCAACGCCAGACTTCCTACCTCGACCCTGTCCACGCCCGCCAATTTGTCCTCGGCTAGGCCCAAAACTACCACGACCACGAACATTGCCACGCATATTTGGCATACCACGTCCACCGCCATTCCTTATACCTCCACGGTTAATTCTCGGCCTAAAAGACAAATGAAACAAAATATAAACAAAGACAGAAATCATATACAAAAACAGTTTGGTCTTGCAAAATAGAGTCTCACAAAAAACAAGACAAAGAACTGTCGTGAAGTTCCTACCCAAATACACGATTAGCAGAAGCAGCAGCACCTCTTCCTCCGGCCACTCCTGATCTGCAGGTGATAACAAGTAAGACAAAGAATAAGGTATTTAACTTATGCTACAGTGCAGCGAAGATAAAAAATCTCATACGCAGAGTTCTATAAAACATTCTTGCTGGCCAATTAAGTAGATATATAATAACTCGGTTCCCTTCTAATAGCCAGATTGAGAGTTTTTTTTGAAGTTATCCAACCATTGAAGAAATGAGCAATGACACAATGACCTAACATATATGCCTAAAGCCCTAAACTCATGAAGTACATCACTCATGCTTCTTCTCACTTTAAATCTACACTTCTGATTTTTCCACTGGGCAACATCTTGTTCTTAGGACCAACGGGTCTGGTCTAATGGTATGGAGGTTTTACCCTCCTAGGCAAGGTCTCAAGTTCGAGTCTTGTCTAGGGCGATAGGGGTTTCCTCCCGCGTGCGTAAAGGGAAGGGTGCCAATTGCCTCTCCTTCATTCTTTCTTCCTTCTTTCTCGGCTGGACCCACCAACCCTGGTTGTGTGGGCTTCGCTACGCCTTACTGGGCCTAGGGCCAATTAGCCATGAATTTGTGGTGCCTGTGTCCCAAAAAAAAATCATCTGTTGGCTATACGTAAAAGCTAATAGTTCCGCATCGTTCATGCGCCAGTTGAACTGTTCTCAGCATCCTGTCCGCTTTCCAATGGATTAGACACTGTCTATAGTACGGCCGGTAAAGTAGCATGCGCTTGTGCCGAGCCTAACAGGAATAAATTTTATGCACAAACAATTAGTTTCCAAGAGCAATATGTGGGACAAGCCAAACAGCACATAATATGGTTTTACACAGAACTGTTAAGGTCAGAAGGACCACTCATTTTTAAGCCAAAATTCAATGTAGCATACTTACAGCCTAATTCCAAATGCACTACCATTAGCCTTCTAGACTAACCGGAAGATATAACTATGAGAAAATAAATTAATCTCTCATCTCTCATATCTCATCTCCATTTCACCCTCTCTAAAATTAACACCAAAACCAGCTTTCTTTTGACCAAATTAACACCACAGCAGGACTCATCACCTTCTTCCGACCAAAACCCCACAAACCCGACACCCCCCGGCGCCGCCACGCGCGAGTGATATAAAAGAGTGGTCTTACCATCATTTTTTTTCCGGCGACTTTCAGGCTGTTTTGGACCTTCACCTCCGGCGAGTGGAGGTCCCTCTCACCTGTCCGATCAAGATCCAGGTAGCCTCGCTACCACAGCCACCACCGGCCGCCGGCTGCCGCCGTCACTGCCGCCGCCGACCGCCACAGACCACCGGAAAATTAAATTTTCCGGCAGCTGAGTTCTTTCTTACTATTATCTTTTTATTTCTGCCTTTTTTTAATTCCTTTAAGCTTGCCTATCTGCTGTTTTGCTGTGTTTTCTTTTTCTGGGGTTTCTTAGCGTTAGCGCGTTGCTTTTTGACTTTTCCCTCTAGCGTCCCCTCGAGCTAGGATAGCATAGATCCTTCTCATAGCAATGGTTACTTGAGGTCATGTCCTACTGTAGGGGTGGGTGGGTATAGACAGACTAGGAGGGATGGTAGAGTAGCTAGCTCCCGTAGGATTAGGGTGGGTAGTTGGAACATAGGAACCTTGACCGGTAAATTCTTCGAGCTAGTAGACGCGCTAAGAAGGAAGAAAGTTGACATTGCGTGCTTCCAAGAGACTAAATGGAAGGGGTCGCGCACTAGAGAAGGAAACCAGTACAAGCTTTGGTACTCGGGTTCAGAGACCGCACGGAATGGAGTAGGAGTCGCCTTAGCACCGGACCTTAAGGACAAGGTTGTTCAGGTAATTAGGATTAGCGATAGGATTATGCTTGTTAGACTAGTGATCGAAGAGGAGACGATTAATGTTATTAGCGCATACGCACCTCAAGTGGGACTCGGAGAGGCTGAAAAGAAGAACTTCTGGGACTCCCTTGATGACCTTGTTAGAGAGTGTTCGACGACCCAACAGCTGATCATAGCAGGAGACCTAAATGACCATATTAGAGCAAATGCGGATGGATTCTCGAGCGTGCACGGAGTTTTCGGGTATGGAGTTAGGAACGATGAGGGCCGAACGATTCTGGAGTTCACTACGGCCCACGACTTAGAGGTCGTAAACTCGTTCTTCAAGAAGAGGGA
>BQNB010162198.1:0-14590 GCA_026074375.1 Tanacetum coccineum | reverse complement strand
TACACTTTGGGAAATCTTGTGGTCCTACAATATATGATTTATCAAACCTATGAATTCACCAACATATTGTTGACGTTTTAAAGTAATGTTTTTCAGGGGATCAATAAGTACAAGGTGCGATGGATACATTGGTGGTTTTGATTTGGATGTCTTGCATTATGTCACACCCTGTAAATTCCCGGTTAGTTTTCCGACTCACTCCGGTTATCTACTTTAAATTTTATTCGTTACGTTTAAATCTGGCAGTTTACCGAGGAACTAAACTGCGTAAAAACTGAAAAAAAGTCACCGGACGCGTTCCGGCATCGGTTATAAATTATTTTAGGCATTATATGAGTTATATTAGCTTTCCTGAGTGTTTCGTGATTTTTAATCACTTCCGATATTAATTTTAGGGTTTTATCCTTTAAATTGCGTTTTCCGCGTTTTTGACCAAACGGAACCCCGAAAACTCAAAATCTTTTCGTGTAAACTCAAGTTATCGTAATTCTAGTGTCATACAACTAAAAATTTCGTTCACTTTATCTTCCCTAGCCAAATATGGCGCCCAAACAACAACAACAAGTATAATTGGACTCTAAATTAAAGAAAAGGCATCTTATTTTGAAATCTACATGCATGTGCATGAAAATGACACATGAGGGAGTCACTTTCATGCACAAGAAACTAGGCAAGACATGTGCACATGAGTTCTTACACTCTTGACCATATTTGACTCACATTTAACTAGAACTATTTTTCATAAAGACCTTGGCTAGTAAAATTTTTGTGTGGTCTTGCCTTGTGAACCCTAAAACCGAACGCACCTTATGAGCCAAGAAAGAGTGGCTCAAGCCACATGACATGAGTTATGACACCCCAAACCCTAACTTGGTCCTATAAATACCATGCTTTCTCACACTTAGGGTTTTATCTCCATTTCAAGTCACCAACAAAAACACACATCTCCCTCCCCTTGCTCCCCATCTCACGGCACAAACCACCCAACATAAACCATCCATAACTTTTGATTTTCTTCAAGATCCAAGTATTCTAAACTCATTCCTAGTTATATCTAAGGTAGATCCAAGTGTTGTTTGGTTATTTTTCAAGAGTTTTCAAGAATCACAAAATTAGGGTTTCAAGATTTATTTGGGTTTTTATAGATCTATAGTTTGTGGGTATAGATCTAGTGTTCTTGCTACTTGCTATCTTTGATTTGTAAGTATTCTTTAAATCCTTGTTGGTTTCATCTATGTTCTTTATAGATCTATGTTTATATCTAAAGATCCAAGTGTTTGTGATGTTTTTACAAAAGAAACTACAATTTATTTTTGTTCATCTTAAAATATGTTGGAAATCTTATGACAAAAGCTTATGTTTATGTTTTAGTATATGTTCTTGGTGAGATTGAGAGTTGATGAGAGTTGCAACAATAGAGATTAGGTTGGTTTAAGGTTAGTTTTGTGGTGGATTGGTTGTAAATGAAGGTTTAACTAGACTAGGCACTAATATGCGATTTGGGTTGATTTTTGGTCACTTTTCGGCAAACTATACTTGCTGTCCCGATTTTGTTTTGAGGGTTTGAGCGACTTAAAAATGTTTTCATTAGGCGTAAAAGTAGTTTTCGAAGAGCTCGTTTCGAATAGATAATTTTTCATATATCACACTTTAAAATCGGACTTAAAACGACCAAGTTATGACCAAATGAAACTTGAAACATTTTTCGGCGAAATGGGAAAATGCAAAGACCAGATCAGCAGCTAAAACGGGCGATTCGGAGCCCTTCGGGTCCGAATCGGCCAAAGTATAAAACACGAAAGTTGTCCGAAATGAGATTTTACTATAACGTTGGCGATTTCTTAGCCTAAAAGTCAATAATGAGAGACATTTTTACCACAAATCGGAAAAATAGGTTTTTAAGGAAAACACTAAATAAAGTGGGCTGTTGGGAATTATAAAAAGGGGTTTCGGGCACTTTCGGACGATTTTGGATGTTTTAAATACGAGCGAAACATATAGAAATGCTAGGTAATTAGTTAAAACAACTAGAAAAGTCATGAAAGGTTAATTGAGATGTCGGACTTAATAAAATGTAGGATTATTAAAAATAGTGCGAAACGGACATTTTAGGCGATTTAAACATAAGGAGTAGGCGGTTTAGAATTGTTTAGGCGATTTGTAAAATATGGAAACTTAAGAAAATAGGGGACGCTATTAACGTTTTGAAACTAAAAAGTTTCCTAAAAAGGAAAGTTTCTAAAAATAGTAATTTTTCACAAGTGTCGGGATTCAACTAAAACGTGGTAAAGTTTCAAAGTCTTTTATTTCTAAAACGCAAACACATTTGGATGCTTTAAATGATGAACATGGATGCTTTACTTGTTTCTTTGATAAATGCTAAGTCATACCCGTACTTACTCTAGGTCGCGGCTAGACCTCTTTATATCTTCATCATCTGTTGTGATTATCGCTTACCCTTGCTAAGGTGAGTTCATAGCCCCACACTTTTACTGATTTACAAATGCTTTATACTATTGGGGTGAGAAACATTGTTTGCTTTTAAACTGGACACAAGTTCTTTACGCAAATTTTACTTGTTTATGTGTTGCCTAAGTAACTTACAAACCTACTACTACTGCCCAACTTATCATGAACTGTTAGTTTCTCGACCGGAGGACCGGTTGAGGGAGCGCGAGTGAATAGATAGATCTATTGGGACTAATTATCCCTATCCGCTTTGGGTTCACTTAACGAAGAAAACAAAACGGTATATGTCATGTCGATCATACTTTATGGTGGTCTTTGGTTTGGGCCACCAACTTAGGGCAGGAATACTTTGCAACAGGATGTAACATGCCCTGTTGACTTAATTAGCTTCGGTGTCATGAGCTTAGTGCAACAATAAATACTTTTTATGTGAGGTTGTATTTGTTATAGTAGTACACATACGTTTTGAAATCTTAGTGTCCACTCTTGTATCACTTAAAACCTATGAATTCACCAACATTATGTGACGGTTTTAAACATGTTTCTCAAGTGCTTTGCTTGGATTGGTACTTGATGCTATGTGGAGTCTATGTGCTATGTGACTTCCCAATTTAGATTATCTATTATTTGTCGTTGTTTTTATCAAACTATGTTTATGCTTCGCTACTTTTTAAACTTAATCATATGGGCTGTAAAACTTAAAATTATATAACTACTTTTATGAAACGGTAAACTTTTCAAAGTCCATGATTTAGTGGTACGTTTTTATTGCTTTGTGATGGATTGTTATGACGTCACGCCCTCGGTACACGTATTCCGTCTAGGCCCGTTTGGGGGGTGATTCTTTTGGGTGTGACAGATTGGTAATCAGAGCCAAGGTTATAGAGAACCAGGTAGTTATACTAGGTCTGGGCTATAACCAGTATGTGATCCTATGTGCCTCTATTTGTGCTTACTTGTTGTCTATCCTTGCTGCATATATATGAGATTACTATATATATATACATAAGAGTATTACATATTGCCATATTTACCTTGCCATTCATTTTAGCATTTCTTTATGCCTTGCATGGTTTCATATAAAGGAGATTTATATAAACTTTTGCTTGTGCAGATTATGGCAGCTTCAGCTATCATTATTTCTTCTGATTCTTCGGATGAGAGTGTGGGATCACCGCCCTCTCGGGTTATTCTTTTTGGTGATATCCCTACTGTTATTCCTTCTACTTCAGTGGTTGCTCCAGAGACTTCTACTATTGCTCCTGTTATTTCTTCTGCCGCTCCTGTGGTTGAGACGACTCTTGTCGCTTCACCCACTGGATTGTGTGGCTTGGTTCCTTATACGGGTTCCGATTCTGATTCACCAGATGAGATGACTTCACCAGAGCACATTTCCCCGCTACCAGCTATTTCACCATTCATATGCACCGATTCTTCTGAGGCTCCTGATTCTTCTGATGGACCACCATCGCAGGACCCTTATGTTGCTACCGTTGCTCGTTGGAGGAGCAGGGTAACAGCACGTCCATCATCATCACATGAGTTTCCTATTGCTCCTGTTACTGCCCCTCCCGGGATTCGTCGACGGTCAGCGACTCTTATCCGACCCGGGGAGGCTATTCCTTTTGGTCGACCTTACCGCACCCATCTTAACGGGCCGCGTAAGTTGTTGACTGCAAGGAAGAGAGTTAGACCTTTGCCAGCTCGCAGATTAGCATCGAGGCATGCATCACCTCGTTCTCCAGATCATCACTCATCTTCTTCCAGTTCATCTTCGGATTCTTCGCCAGTTCATTCTTTGGGTTTGGATGCGCCAGATCAGGCTCATTCGGGATCTTCGACTAGAGATGTATCACCTAGATTGTGTTACCCTCCGAGGAGAGCACCACGACGTAGTGAGGCATTTCGTCGTTGGTGTGCTGCTCCACTATCTACTTTGTATCCACCGACTACATCAGAGTCATCATCAGGAGATTCATCAGAGAGACCCATGCATTTATCTTCACATTCTGCTGGACCATCTCGTAAGAGATGTAGATCACCGGTTGATTCAGTATCATTATCCATGCCAGTTACGGGATCATTAGCTCCTACCCGTGCTGATCACTTACCACCTCGTAAGAGGTTCAGAGATTCATATTCATCGGAGGCTAGCTTAGAGGAGGATGCCGAGGTTGGTCTTACAGGGACTGGAGTTGATATGGAGTTAGGTATTGGTGATGGGGATGAGATTGGAGATCATGTTGGGATTGACCATAGGGATGCCAGGGTTGACACAGAGGAGTATGAGGCAGACACCAGCACTGGAGATATGGCTGAGGTAGGCATCGACCCTATGACTGCACCGTTAGTTGAGGAGGAGATTGTAGAGCCAGCTGGGGAGGATTCTCCTGACTCACCTGGCACTAGGGATGGCATTGTTAGGTCAGTCGAGGATACGCCGGTTGACTTGAGTGATGTTGTGCGTGACTTTTACCATCACATGTCTGAGGTTCGTGTTGATAGGATTGTTGGGATTGAGACTGCTCAGGGACGGTTGGAGGCCGATCAGTTGATAGCTAGTGGAGACAGGGCTAGGATGGCTGAGGCGATCTATAGTTTGAGGTTGGAGAACCTCAAGGTTCGTGCTATGCTGGATATTGAGAGGGATCGTGTGAGTAGCCTTCGTCTTCATATGTCCCTTTCACAGGAGGAGTTTCGTCAGATTCGTAGGGATCGTGATGATGCTCGAGGGAGACTTAGGAGGTTGGAGTTGTATCTTGGGAGGCGTTTCGGCTTTCGTCCATAGTCTAGTTGCACCCTGATCATGTAGGACATTAGGCCAATGGTTAGGTCTAGGTATTAGCAGTAAAAAAAAATTGTGGATCATGAACCTATTTTGGATTTGGGTTGTAATCGAATTATGCTTTTAGTTATGAAATGAAAAGCTTGTTTTGGATTCTCTCGCTTAATTATCTATATTGTTATTTTTTTTTTTGGCAACGTGTTACAATTAAATTTACTTCATAGCATGTATTAAATTATCATTACCTAATGTTGTATCTTCGTTTCAAAATCTCACCATGGGTTGTGTCTTGTGATGTAGAACAATGACAAACACTCGTTCTGGAATGACACTCGCCGCAATTGAAGAAATGATCGATCAACGTGTGAACGCAGCTCTAGAAGCTCATCAAGTTAACCAAAATCTTGAACTAGGGAATAACAATGGAAACGACAATGGTAATGGAAATGGTAATGGAGATGGAAATGGAAATGGTAATGGGAATGGTAATGGAGATGGAAATGGAAATGGTAATGGAAATGGTAATGGAGATGGAAATGGAAATGGTAATGGAAATGGTAATGGAAATGGTAATGGAAATGGTAATGGAAATGGAAACAATGGAGGTGACAACGGTGACGGTAATGAGAACCACAATGTGAATGGAAGAGGCGATAGGTTGGTTGCTCGTGAATGTACTTACCAGGACTTCATGAAGTGTCAACCAACAAGTTTTAAAGGAACCGAAGGAGTGGTTGGTCTGATAAGGTGGAGTGAGAAGATGGAGACTGTGTTTCACATCAGCAACTGTCCGGAGAAATATCAAGTGAAGTATGCAACTTGTACCTTACTCGACAGTGCACTAACCTGGTGGAACTCTCACAAGAGAACCATCGGAACTGATGCTGCATACGCTTTGTCATGGAGAGAGCTGATGAAACTGATGACCGAAGTGTATTGCCCGAGAAATGAGATCCAAAAGATGGAAACCGAGTTGTGGAATCTGTCGGTGAAAAACAATGACATCGCTAATTACACTCAAAGGTTCCAGGAACTCACCATGATGTGCACCAAAATGGTTCCCGAGGAGGAAGATCGGGTGGAGAAATTCATTGGAGGTCTTCCCGATAACATCCAAGGAAATGTGATTGCTGCAGAACCTACAAGACTACAAGATGCTGTTCGAATTGCCAACAACTTGATGGATCAAAAGTTGAAGGGTTATGCTGTGAGAAATGCAGAGAACAAGAGAAGATTGGACAACAACTATGGAAACAACCGTGGGCAACAACCACCCCATAAACGACAGAATACTGGAGGACAGAATGTTGCTAGAGCCTATGTGGCTGGTAACAATGAGGAAAGGCAATATGAAGGTACCTTGCCTCTCTGCAACAAGTGTAAGCTTCATCATGTAGGCCCTTGCACCACAAGATGTGGGAAGTGCAATAAGATTGGACATTTGACCAGAAATTGCAGGGTTACCAATCCCACTAACCCCACCCAGAGAGGTCAAATGGTGAACCAGAGGGTTGTGACTTGTTTTGAGTGTGGTGCACAAGGACATTACCGGAAAGATTGCCCCAAGATCAAGAACCAAAACCGTGGAAACAAAGCAAGAGTTCCTGATGCAAGAGGCAGAGCATATGCACTAGGAGGAGGTGACGTAAACCCAGGTTCCAACACTGTCACGGGTACGTTCCTTCTCAATGATCATCATGCTTATATGTTATTTGATTCTGGCGCCGATAGGAGTTTCGTATCAAATACTTTTAGTGCATTGCTAGACATCACACCCTATGCCTTAGACGTTAGTTACGCTATCGAACTAGCTGACGGAAGGACTTCAGAAACCAACACTGTGCTTATGGGCTGTACATTAGGATTGTTAGGACATCCATTTAATATCGACCTGATGCCTATAGAGTTGGGTAGTTTCGACGTTATCATCGGCATGGATTGGTTAGCAAAGAATCATGCAGTGATTGTCTATGACGAGAAGATAGTGCGTATTCCTTATGGAAATGAAATTTTGATCGTTCAAGGAGACAAAGGTGCCAAGGAGAAGAAATCAAAGTTGAGCATTATATCATGTGAAAAGGCCCAGAAGTATATAGAGAAAGGTTGTCAACTATTTCTGGCACAGGTTACGGTGAAGGAAAACAAAGACAAGTCGGAGGAGAAGCGACTTGAAGACGTGCCGACTGTACGGGACTTTCCAGAAGTTTTTCCAGAAGACTTACCTGGACTACCACCCACACGACAAGTCGAATTTCAAATTGACTTAGTCCCAGGTGCTGCACCTGTAGCCCGAGCCCCGTATAGGTTAGCACCGTCGGAGATGGAAGAACTGTCTACTCAACTACAAGAACTATCTGACAAGGGATTTATAAGGCCAAGTTCCTCACCCTGGGGAGCTCCGGTTTTGTTTGTCAAAAAGAAAGACGGCTCTTTCCGAATGTATATACCGGCTCTTTTTTTAGGATGTGTATCGAAACATACCTTGAATATTAACAAGCTTACTGTAAAGAAATCGTACCCACTTCTAAGAATTGTCGTACTTGTTGATAGTTGCACAGGATCATGTGTGTACTTCAAAGATTAGATATTGAGGCTTCTCGGTTATCACTAAACTCAGGTGTTCGTGATGCTGGATATCCCAAAGTCGGCGTTTAGAACCGATATCTATGGTTATCTACGAGTTCTAGTGATGCCTTTCGGGTTGTCTAATGCGCCAGGCAATGTTCATGGATTGATGAATACGAAGTATGATACGTAATTTGATATATTTTCTGATCATGTTCATTCGATGTTATCTTGTATCTTACTCGAACGACCACGAAGAACCATGATGCACATCTTAGACTAATTTTGGACTTACTCAAGAAGGAAGAATTATACGCCAAGTTCTCAAAGTGCGACTTTTAGTTGTCGAAGGTACAATTTCTTGGACACGTGATTGATAATGAAGGCATTTCATTGCTTCATGCGAAGTTTTGAGTCAATCAAGGATTGGGAATCACCCAAAACTCCAACTGAAATTTGCTAATTTCTAGGTCTTGCCGGTTACTAAAGACGATTTATCGAAGGATTCTCCAAGATTGCCAAGCCTATGACAAAGTTGACTCAGAAAAGTGTAAAGTTCAATTGGGGTGAAAAGGAGGAAACTGCTTTCCAGACATTGAAGCAAAAGTTGTGTAGTGCACGAATTTTGGCATTGACCGAAGGAAGTGAAAACTTTGTAGTATATTGTGATGCTTCTCATAAGGTGTAACGCCCCGACCCGAAAGGGTAGAAGTATTACAAATATGGTGTGACATCAAAAGCATACATAATCATAACACAAGCATAAACAGCGGAAGTCTTAGATAAATAACCAAAGGATAATAAGTCAACATGACTTAAGGTACATAAGTTCTCAAAGGATAAACATATCCAAACGAAATAACAAATGTCTTGAAAAGAAACAATTCATATATCAAAACTAAGATCTCTAGGGTAAGTCCACACTCAGCACTCATAGCCTGAAAACAACCCCAGCTCCTAGCTTAGATACCTGCCGCAGGAAAAGAAAGTGCGGCTGAGCTTACAAAGCCCAGTGAACAGATATATATAATCGAATGCAAAAGATAACGGAAATCAAAGGATACGATATAAGGTGCAAAGGATATCACAATACATGATCAAAGGGATACAAATATATGGTAAGACAAATCAGAAGATCAAATCATAGTGTAAGGTAAGATGAATCAGAAGGTCGAATCAAATTAAGTTCAATCACCAAGCCCAAACAAATCATATCATAGTAACCATGGAGTCATGAGCTCCAAAGTTTTGTGAAAGACGTGGATTGCACCCAATCATCAGTCACCAAATATCCAAATATCATAATGTCATAATCCATCGAATACAAAACAAATCTAGGATGCATCCATACGCCCCTTAAACAAATAATAATCTTCATAGTGCACATATAATACACAGAATAATATCAATGAGGGACGGCGTGAGAAATAACATCAATCACAAATGAGTCATGCCAAAGAGCATCCCCAATGACACGGCCATGTTACCTTCATGGCTAGGAAACAAATAGTGGCTTGGTTCTCAAACTGAAGGGTTCAAAGCAAAGTCATATCAAAGTTCATTTCAAAGGGATCATAGCAAAGGTTCAATATCAAAGGTTCAAATATCAAAGGGATCATAGCAAAGGTTCAATATCAAAGGTTCAAATATCAAAGGTTGCATAGCAGGGTTCAAACAGTACATGATAACAGATCATATAAGAAAGCCAAAATAAAAGGCTCAGAGCAAATGTAGCAAATCACAAAAGTAATCAAAGATAGAGAGGAAACATGTCATGAGAAACCTTAACGATAAGGTCAGAATATCTGTACCTTATTCCGAAGCAAAGCAAAATCAAAGAGAAACACCACAGGAATATCAAAATCACTCCCTCTTGACCGAACCTAAAGAAATGATGAATTCGAATTACAAACCATTCATTTAAGTTATACTTTCTATTTTTAGAAACTTTCCATTTTTAGTAACTTTCTATTTTTAGAAACTTTCCATTTTTAGTAACTTTCTATTTTTAGAAACTTTCCATTTTTAGTAACTTTCTATTTTTAGAAACTTTCCATTTTTAGTAACTTTCTATTTTTAGAAACTTTCATCATTTGAGATTCTATTAAGTATTTTAAATAGGTTAGGGACTTAATATGCCAACCTTACAAGCTTAGGGTTAAATATGACAACTTTCCATATTTTAGGGTTTAATATGCAAAATCAACAAATTTCAAGGTTAAAAGTGTAAATATCAAAGTTTCACATTTTATTCAGATTATACCTTCCATTTTATGTATTTACAAGTCAAACCCTTAATTTTACATAATTTACATATTTAAGAGATCCTTTTGTTTATTATTATTAAACATTATCTTTAATTATCCATAATTAACAAACAGCCCCTTATAGATCCAAATATAACAATCAAACTTTATACATTAATTACTAACCAAACTTATAGCTTTTTTTCAATTTACACTTTTAGTCCCTCTATTTTAATTAATTACTTTCTAATTACATAATATATGAAATTAACCATTTTAAATCCAAAATAATATCAAAATGACATTTTATACCCCCCAACTTATTTTATACAGAATATACTAAGTATAATAACATGTCTAAAATAGACCCCATAGTTTCAGAATTTACAAAACAAGTCCTTATACCTTTTATACCATAATCGGCTAACATTTAAATCCACAAAACCCTAATCAAATTTTCCCCAATCACAAACACAATTATTTACCAATAATTGGCATTATTACACCTGTACAAAATAACAAAACCCTAACCCTAATTCATTTTAACCATTTTTCTTCCCTTTTTCCTCATTTTCGAATTCGGCAAATACAAAGAAATCTCCAAAAATCATTCGAATCATGTATAAATTATTCCAACAATTTTTCTGAGTTTTATGAGATATGAACAACCTTAGAAAAATATAAAATAAATTTTACAATTATTTTATATGCCGATTTCATTTTCATTTCTAAATTAGGGTTTTGAATATGTTTCAATTTATAAAATCAAAATAAAGTGCATGGACATTTTTCTCAGGTTTATAACATATTAATATGATGAAACATAAGTTATAAAATTACCTTTGATGGCCCTTGATGATTTTATGATTTTATGAACCCGGTTATGATTTTCGAACCCAAAGCAATATCAAAAATCGAATCAAGCACTCCCCAAGCTTCCCACTATTTTTCCCACACTCCTTAGCCTTCAAATGATCTTAGAAAAATCGCACAAGTCCTGGAAAATTCTTTTGTGCCGCCACTTAATTTATTTAGGGTTCGGGTGAATTTGTTTTTAGGGTTCACAAAATAAAAATGCATAAATGATAAATGAGAGTCCTTGGCCGATTTCTAGGGCTTTCAAAATAAACTAAAATCTGATTTTTATCTTCCCTAATTTATTTGGTAATTATCCTTAATTATTTATATTTAATTTGTAATTTATGAATACATAAGTATATATTATTTCGGCAAATACATATATATATATATATAAATATAAATTATTTTTCTTATATAATATAAAGTATTTTAATCTTACAAAATTTTCATAATTGCCATATTTTGTATTTTTATAATTTCTATAATTAAACTGAAATTTATTCAAGCTTTTATAGATTTTCTTGCATTAGGGGTATTTTGGTAATTTTACACTTATTGAAATTTTTAGGTTTTACACTAAGGGATTAAAGATCTATTCTTTTAGGATCAACAAGTGGTATTAGAGCTTGTGAGAAGCTTTAAATAAGAAGAAACTTTACTACACACAAGATCTACTTTTTCAAGAAGCAATGGAGTCTCAATCTACTTAAACCATCAAGATACCCATACTCCAACCTGGTGAGTATGATCTTTGGAAGATGAGGATGGAGCAGTACCTATAGTGCATTGATTACACTCTATGGGAGATTATAGAAAATGGTAATGCACCCATAATAACAAAACTTGTTGATGGTAAGGAGACTACTATCCCTCCTATAAGTGTTGAAGAGAAGGCACAAAGAAGGGCAGAATTGAATGCAAGAAGCACTTTGTTGATGGCCTTACCTAATGAGCATCAATTAAAGTTCAACTCATATAAGGATGCTAAGACACTGATGCAGGCAATTGAGAACAGATTTAGAGGTAATGCTTCTACAAAGAAAACTCAGAAAAATCTTTTGAAGCAGCAATATGAAAACTTTGTTGCATCCAGCATAGAAGTAATTGAGCAAACCTATGAAAGGCTTTAAAATCTAATTAGTCAACTAGAGATGCATGGTGAAGTTATCTCTCAAGAAGACATCAATCAAAAATTCTTAAGAAGTCTGTCACAAGAATGGACTATGTATACTATTGTGTGGAGGAACAAACCAAAGATTGAGACATTAAGTTTAGATAACCTCTTCAATAACCTAAAGGCTTATGAATTAGAGGTCAAGGGGACATCTAGCTTAACCACAAGCTTACACAATGTAGCCTTTCTATCCTCTGACAGCACTAACAGTGCAAGTAGAGCAGTTAATACTACTCAGGGAGTTAATACTGCTAGCACTCAAGGTGCTGCTGATAGCTTAACAACTGTTGAAAATTTGAGTGATGCTGTGATTTATTCCTTCTTTGCTAACCAACCAAGTACTCCACATCTATATAATGAAGATCTATAACAAGTCAAGCATGATGATCTAGAAGAGATGGATTTGAGGTGGAACATTGCTATGCTGACTATGAGGGCAAGAAGATTCCTGAAGAATACTGGAAGGAAGCTGGATATGACTAACAAAGATAGAATTGGTTTTGACAAGCCCAAGGTGGAGTGTTTGAACTGCCACAAGAGAGGACACTTTCCAAGGTAGTGCAGGACACCCAGGAATCAAGACAGCAAGAATAAGGAGCCTACAATAAGGATTGTGCCAGTTGAAGAAACTACTTTAAATGCCTTAGTTTCTTAGTGTGATGGCTTTGGCTATGATTAGAGTGACCAAGTAGAAGAAGGTCCAACCAATTTTGCTCTCATAGTTTATTCTTCAACAAGTTCAAGTTCTTCTACAAACTCTGAGGTATCTAATGACTCAAATTGTTGTTCATCTTGTTTATAATGTGTCAAAAATCTAAAAGAACAAAATGAACAATTAGTTAAAAACTTAAGAACAGCTAGGATAAGTGTTGTCTCATATAAAACAGGTTTAGAATCTATAGAAGCTAGACTGTTAGTCTTTAAGAAAAATGAGTTTGTGTATGAGGAAGATATAAAAATCTTAAAACGTGAAATCTGTTTAAGAGATTTAGATATTGCATAGCTTAAAAGGAAGTTAGAGTTGGCTAAAAAAGAAAAAGATAAGGTTCAACTAACAGTACAAAAATTTGAAAATTCACGCAAAACCTAATAAACCACTAGACAAACATATAATAGATAAGTGGTTAAAACAGGATCAGGGTAAATTTGTCTATCCCACCTCCCTATACTAGGAATTTTATGCCACCAAAACCTGATTTAGTTTATCCTAGTCTAGATGATTTTGTTGATGTGAATGAGTCTGTTAGTGAATCTGTAGTTGAAAAGCCTACTGTTGAGACTAATGAACCTAAGACTGCTAGGAAAGAAAATGGAGCCCCAATTATTGAGGATTGGGTGTCTGAAAGTGAGGAACAAGATGAGCCTAAGTTTCAAACAGTTAAGCCTAATTTTACTAAAATTAAGTTTGTTAAACCTAAAACTGATAGGAAATCTGTTGAGAAAATTAGGCAAGCCACATACAATCCATCTAGAAGTCCTAGGGGAAACAAGAGAAACTAGAATCAACATATGTGTCAAAAATTAGGGAGTAATTTTGAGATGTTCAATAAAGCTTGTCATGTGTGTGGTAGTTTTGATCATTTGAAGAATGATTGCAATAACTGGTATAATAGTCAAAGGTTTGCAAAACCAGTTTGGACCAATGTTCAAAGGGTGAACAAACATAATTTCTCTAAATTAACTCACCCCAGTCCAAAAAGGAACATGGTTCCAAGAATAGTCTTAACTAGGTCTGGCCTAATTTCACTTAAAACTGCTAGACCAGTTAATACTGTTCAACCAAGAACAACAGTGAATAACGCAGAACCCATAAAAAATGTTATTAATAATGCAAATTCAACTGCTAGAAGGCCTTTTAACAAATTAACAGTAGCTAATAATAGTAAGTTCACTAAAAAGGTTAATACTATTAAGAGAACAAGGGTTAATATTGCTAGGCCAAAAGCAGTTCTTAGTGCTGTTAAGGGAAACAAGGGAAATGTTGTTAAGGCCTTAGCATGTTGGGTTTGGAGACCAAAGCACAAAGTTTTAGACCATGTCTCCAGAAATAATGGTGCATCAATGTCATTTAAAAGATTTGAATATATTGCTGCACAAGGTAGATCCCAGTCAGTAATGGCTTGGATCCCCAAAAGAAACTAATTTTCCTACCATTATGCGCAGGGAAATCAATATCAAGATTTGAAGGATAAAGGAGTGATTAACAGTGGATGCTCTAGGCACACGACAGGAAACATATCCTATCTTACAGATTATGAAGAAATTGATGGAGGATTTGTTGCCTTTGGAGATAATTCCAAAGGAGGGAAAATTATTGGGAAATGTAAAATAAGAATTGTTAAATCGGATATTAAAGAGGTGTATTTTGTAAAGGAACAAAAGTTTAACCTCTTTAGTGTCTTACAAATGTGTGACAAGAAGAATAGTGTTCTTTTTACTAATACTGAATGTGTTGTTCTGTCTCCAGACTTTAAGTTAACTAATGAAAGT